>APFE031158323.1:0-12850 GCA_000404065.3 Pinus taeda | reverse complement strand
CCAGACACGAATGCAAACAGTGCCATGTTCAAGAGCGACATACTGCCGATGACGACGATTACGGTTCCTTTATTTCCCCCACCATTTCTGGCGAGTACCCCGATTATTTTTGGATGACAAGCTTGACGGGGATAGCATATGCTTGAAGAGGCATCATTTCGACGGAATCCGATGTCATTAAGTTTTAACGAGTCTGACAAAGGAAGAACTCGGCACCTTTTCATGTTTAGAGAGTTTAAAAAGACAGCTGAAAAGGAAACTCCAAGGGGGGCGCTTTTTCATACAGTTGTGTCTCTCGAGCCCGAAAAAGTATAAAACGATGCTCAAAAGAACTGCCCGATCATTACGACCGAGGAGTACTTTTCATAAGTAGTGACCCTGACCCGAAAAAGTAGAAAAGTAGTCAGAAGCACATCGTTTTAGAACCAATAACGAGTGCGAAACAACAAACACTCGGCAATCTTTGTTATTTTAATCGGTCGAAAAAGAGATTTAAAACGACCGCCTCCCGTTCCTTTAGACGAGCTGAGAGGAGGCTCGGCAATCTTTCCTTGTTTCATGTCGGGAAAGAGCTTAATGACGACATTTTTTGGATCAAGCGTATACGAATCCACCGTGACTTTGCTGGTTCTGAAGACCTGCATAAGGAAAAACCCGCGTAAACCTGTTCGATATGTCGAAAAAACATAATAAAACGTGCATAAAGCATAATTAATCACATCCAGATTGAATTTATGGCAAAACTATAGCAAAACCCACATTCATAAGGACTTACAGTCAAATTTAGGAGTTTTTACTATAAATAGAAGGTTTGTAAAAATCATTTTTACCATTTTACCATTGGAGCTCTGAAGAACGTTGAAATACTACAAAGTTGACGGAGCTGATTCTTCCTCATCCGAATTCCGATTTCTCGACCGTCGATTCCAGGTAGGTCCCTCTTGCCCTGCGCTTTATTTTGGTTGTATTTTCATGCAAATCCACCGTGGGATTTGGCCATTTGGCCAAATTTCTTGAATGTTGGTGCGCTCTCGGTCAGCGCGGATATCCCTATCGGGTCCGTGTTGATCGGGCTTCCCAACACGCACCACTGGTTGGGTCAGCGCGGAAAACCTGTGTCCTTCCACGCTGACCCAGAGAAAAATACACTGGCGGCCATTTTCAGCGTGGCTGTTTTAGAAACAGTCGCACTGGCGCCGTGACATTTGAATTTTTAAAATTTAATGACCAATTTTCAAATGCAGGCCGTCTAATGCATTTTGGGTGTTCTTGCAGGGAAAAATGGCTTTCACATGGCAAGAGAGAGACCACGATAACGTCGATATAGCTGCATGGGCCGATGCCGGATGCCGCAATGCAATGCGGGCATGCGGTTTAATGAAATTCTTCCTCACTCCATGGTTGAGAGCTCAGCCAAACTTGTTAGAGTTACTAATCAGAGCGTGGAACCCAGTAGATGGGAAATTCACCATCCGAGGTCGAGACATCGAGTTCGACTCCACAGACATCTATTTTTTGACTGGGTTGTCTCGCCGAGGTGCGATGCCCATTCTGGAGGGGCAGCATCCTAGCGGCGAGACGCTGGACCAGCTGATGACTCGTGTTTGCCCAGGGGCGGTCAAAACACGGAGCGGGAAGTGCAGCATCCCGTCGGTAGGTGTCGGTGAACATGCCGACATAGTGCTCCGCACTATACTCTTTCTAGTGACGCGGGCAACAGGTAGCCTGGCGAACCACGAGGCCTCAAAGGCCAACCTTTTACTTGCTCTGGATTGTTTACAGCCCACGATTTTCAATTGGGCGGCAGCTGTGACCAACAGCATGAAGAGGCAGCTGAACAACTGTCGACGTGGGGAGTCGAAACAGTTCGGCTATGGATCCATCTTGCTTCCACTCATGTTCGAGCGGGTGCCGGCCCTTCGGCTGCAGACCATGGTATTGGACCTGCCACGCAATGCGCGGGAGATGAGGGCCACCAAGTGGTCTCGGGTCATGCCTCACAGAGGAGGTGGGCATTCAGTGTCGTGGGGCCTTTGCTCCCAAGTAACATTGGGCTAGAGAGCCAGGTTATTTTCGTCGAGGACTGGCCGTATGCCGGTATCGACTTCCGTGGCGACCCAGACATGCCGCTGCCTGCGGGAGAGCAGTGGGATGACGGAGGTATGACACTTGATCTTTTTCATTTTCATTTATGATGTTTTTGTATTTTTCATGTACATGCCTTAATAAATGCTCATGCTGTGCAGATGTAGGACCTGCGAGACCCCTCGGCCTAGCACCAGAGGCACGGAGGGCAGATCAAGGTGCTGGCGCCTTGGCTTTGGCTCCCGCAGGAGGTGACCAGGCGGAGATGGTGATCCACAACCTAGAGGGGTTGCTAGCAGGAGTCCCTGACTATCAAGGGATCGAGGAGGTCCCTCTGGCTGCACAGATCCACACAGTGGGTGTGGAACCCAGGATGCACCGCTTATTGAGGCGGGTGGCACGAGCGGTGGCATGCTAAAGAGAGCATAACCCACCACAGTAGACGCCTAGGTTTTATTTCCACTGTTGTTTTGAGAGACATACGTCTCAGATGTACTGAGAACGTTTGGAGACATATACACTTATTTTTTGAGCGCCTTAGTGCGCCACACGATATATATATATATATATACATGTTGTTTTATTGTATCTTATGCTTCTTATGTTTATGAATTTACATGTTTCGCAAATGTCTGTCTAATACATAGTTAGCCAATGCATCAGTTACAACATTAAGTCTTCTTGGAATGTGATGATAAGTAATGTAATCGAAATCTCTTTCCAATAACTTAACACGTAAATACAACCTTAATATGCGATGGTCTCTGACGGAATATTGTCCATTGAGTTGGTGAACTACAAGCTGTGAATCCAAGTTTACCAGCAATGAGCGGATTCTGAGGTTAATCGCCTCGGCCAATAATTCAATTACAGCACTATATTCAGCTACATTGTTCGTTGTGCAACCTAGACACACACCTTAAATGTCTACCAACTCACCATGAGGATCGTAGATCACCCATGCCGCAGACGATAGATTGTGAGTGCTGCGGGAAGCACCATCAGCGAAACCAACGTAAGGTGATCCAGACATCTGTTCTGAAGCAAAAGACACAATAAGCAGCGATCACGCCGGCTCACTAAGACAAAAATCAAAACAAACACGCACACACACAAAACGTACTGAAAAAGGCATATGCATGTAAAAATAAATGAAAGAGTGCCTGGACTCAAGCGTAATATTTTTTAAGATATAGCCCATTACGGGGCCGGTCCAGGGGATTGCCTTCATAATCAATCAGCTCGTAGGCACCTTTTTGCAGAACTCTTTTTACAATGTAGGGCCCATGCCACATTGGCTCGAGTTTGCCTGCTCCTAGCTTATCACTAGCCTGATCGTAGAGCAACACCAAGTCACCTTCAACGAAAGAGCGAGGATTGACCGAGTTATCGAAGTGAGTTTTCACGCGCTTCTTTTGAGCTTCTATAGCAAGGGAGGCTAGGCGACGTGTCTCATCTAGTCTTTCCAGGTAAAGAAGCCGCTCTTTCGCAGGGGTAGTCTCGGGAAGTAACTCGACGGCTAATTTTAGTGAAGGAATCTCGCACTCAATTGGAAGGGTTGCCTCCAGCCCATATATTAGCTGAAAAGGGGTAAAGCCGGTGGCATCCTTCACGGAGGTCCGGTAGGCCCACAATGCAGAAAACAACATTAAATGCCAATTAGACTTGTGCATGCCGACAGTTCTCTGAAGCATCGTGACCAAGACTTTGTTCACGGCTTCAACCTAACCGTTGGCCTGAGGATAGTATGGAGATGAACTATCATGCCTAAGTCCAAGTTGGGTTGTCAATTCGACCATCATGTGATTACGGAAATGCTTTCCGTGATCAGTGACAATGGCTTGTGGAACTCCAAACCGAGAGATAACATGGTTGAAAATAAACTGCGTCGCCGTGTGACCATCTTTGGACAATGTGGGCATCGCCTCGGCCCATTTTGTGAAGTAATCGACAGCAATGATGGTGTAACCGTGCCCCCCGGCCGAGCGAGGGTTACATGTCACATAATCGATGCCCCACTTAGCAAAGGGGCCAACGGTCACTACGGGGTGCAGGGGTGCAACAGGAGCACGCATCTTCCGCTGGTAGAACTGGCATTGATGGCATGAGCGGATGGCGAGAATGCAGTCCTTAAAGATGGAAGGCCAAAAGTAACCAGCGCGAAGGATTTTTTGTGCGGTAGCGTATCCAGACATGTGACCGCCACAAGCGCCGGAGTGGCAGTCATTTAGAACTCTTTCCGCTTCTTTCAAGGTGAGACACTGGCGAAGAACTGAATCAACCCCAAGACGGTATAGGGTGTCCCCAACTATGCGATACGGCTGAGCTTGGTGACGGATCCGCCGACAAGCATCTTTCGACGATTATGTCCCCATACCATGGATCGAGGGTGCTGATCAGGAAAAGAGTTTCATCTGGAATCGATTCCTCTATCTGCGAGGAAGCAGCGGCGGATGGCAAGGAGCATAGTAGTTCAGCAAAAACAAGTGATTTCTTAGACTTGGCTGCAGTAAATTCCAAGTCGAACTCTTGGAGGATCACGATCCACTTTGAGTACTTGCCCCCTAGCAATTGTCATGAAAGAATATATGTCATGGGGTTGTAGTCTGAAATCACCGTAGTAGTACGCAACAGAATGTAGTAGCGGAATCATTGGACAGCGCAAACCGCGGAAAGAGCCAACTTCTCGACATATGCGTATCGAGTTTCCGTGTCTAATAAGTTGCGACTAAGATAATAGATGACATGCTCGATGCCATGATCATCGTATTGAACCAAAACCATGCCGATAGTAGTATCGGCAGCAGCCAAATAGAGCGTATAGTCGCGGTGGTAATTCGGAGGCTGCAACAAAGGGGCAAAAACCAGGAGGGTTTTGAGATGAGTAAACGACTCCTTGGCTATGGCATCCCATCGGAATGGGGTGTCACGCATCAGTAACCAGGTAAAACCCTTGGCCACTTCAGCATAGTTTGGTATAAATTGTCTTAGAAAATTGGCTTTTCCCTGCAGACTCTGTAATTGCCGCAAAGTTGCAGGGGGAGAAAGATTCACGATTGCCTCGACTTTCAGAGGATCGAGACAGATGCCCTCTCGGGAGATGATAAACCCGAGTATTCGACCTGATTCCACACAGAAGACACATTTTTGTGGATTTAAACGAATGTTATAGTGTCTGCAACGAAGAAAGATTTCACGAAGATGTGACGGATGGTCTGCACGTTTAGCTGAATGAGCCGGGAGATCATCTAGATACGGATGTACGATGTGTCTGATATCATGGAAAGAATACGACATCGCACGCTGAAAAGTAGCACTGGCATTTTTGAGGCCGAAGGGGAGCTTTTTATAAGCAAAGGTGCCCCAAGGACAGATGAAGGCCATCTTATGTTGATCTTCCGGAGCAATGTTGATCTGGTTGTAACCAGAAAAACCGTCCATGAACGAATAAATCTCACTACCCGCACACTCGTCGATGAGTTGATCAATAAATGGAGTGGGGTAGTTGTCCTTTGGACAAGCTCTGTTGATATCACGGTATTCAACGCAGACACGAATGGTACCCTATTTTTTATCGATAGGGACAATATTTGAGACCCATTCTGTCAGTGGGATAGGATAGATAAATCCCGCCTTAAGAAGCTTTTCAACCTCTGCTTTAATGGATGCCGCCTTACGGGGGTGCACGGGACGCAAACGCTGGCGAACAGGTTTGGCCCCGGGATACGTTGGTATCTCGTGCACGACTATAGACGGATCAATACCGGGCATCTCTTCATATGACCATGCAAAAACATCGCGAAATTCGTGAAAGAGAGCGATGTAAACTTGAATCTCCTCCGGAGTGCAGGTCACTCCAATAAAAATATTCTCGACGATCCCTGGTTTGACAGAGATGTCGATCGGTTGAGTCTGCGTGATGTTCCCTAGATTTCCTTCCGACGTGGTATGATAGATTTGAATAGGCATCTGAAGGGGTTGAGAAAGGAGACATGAGGCAAACCGCGCGAGACACAGTAGAGTTTCCTGGGAGGTAGGGAGAAAGGAAGAACGGTGGTGAAGAGGGAACCACGATCGTTCATCCAGAGACATTGTCTCTATAATAGCCTCATCGGAAGGAAATGTTTCCTTCAATGGATCCAAAGAGGTGTATTCTCCTGCCCAAGGGGGAAAATCATCTGAGTCAAGCGCCCGCGCCCCCCTCGAGACGGTGGGTTCATTATGAGAAGCCGATGCAGCGACAATTTCAATGTAGTTGAGCTCGGCCGAACGGCATCTCCTCGCCCCAAGGTTCTATCTAGTCGATGGATGGAAGGATCCAAGGGTCAGAACGAACTGAGATCATCCAGATCAAGGCGAAGTTGGGAGGTGGGAGGGAAAAAACACCCATAAGGGCGGGTTCTTTGAAGAGCCTGGCTCCCACATTTTCATAAGGAACTGAGGTATGCTCAACGAAGGGTAAGTTTCCCTCAGAAGAGGAAGCAAAAAATGAGAGTTGATCAACCGTGACAATTTTCCCTTGATGGGGAAAGCGAATGACATGGAAGAGAGACGAAGCTACAGCACGCATAGCGTATGTCCAGCTTCAGCCCAGAAGAAGATTATATGTATGACTGGCATCTACAACTTCAACTTCAACTTCTACAGTCTTCCCTTCAAAGGTAATCGGTAGCTGTTGAAGGATACCATACGGGCGAGACTCTCTCCCGTCGAACGCTTCCAAGGTCGCCGGGGATTGACTCAACGTCGGAGACCCGATGGCTTTCCAACATGCAACAGACATGATGCAGGTCGAGGCGCCCTCATCAATAACTGTACGATGGATCGTTTTAGAGTTGATGATGACTTGTATAAGGAAAGCTATCTGATGAGGCAGTCACAACACATGACTCTCGAGATCGAAGGTGATTAAATCCGAGTCTGCTGGGTCTATGCCACCGATGGCCGATAGCAGGGACTTCCTCTGGTGGGGGCAGCTCTGAAGGACCTCTAATATGGACATGGCAGATGGAGCCTACGCTAAATCCTCCACGATGCTGTAGTGTTGGGCAGCACGAGCATTCGGGTTATAGGAAGACCTCCTGAGTACCCCTTTGGGAGGGGGTCGGATAGTCGTCTCGGCGCTTGGTGCTTGACCTCTCGATATGGAGTGGGCCAGAGTTGGATGGAGGAGCACTTGAGGGAACCTCTAGCTCCTTCCCTGCAGATGACGGATAATCCTTAGCTCGAGTAGATACATGGATAGGAATAGTTCCAGCCATGAAGACTTGGGAACCGAAAGGAGAGGACGAAGAAGGATCAGCTATCATCTGGGTCAGCTGAGAGGGAAATGGTTCTTTCAAAATAGCAGGGATCCCTTGAGCACCTTTCAACAACCAACTAACCTCGGCCCGCCTAGGGTAGTCCTTAGTATAGTGGTCTTCCTCGCAAATGAGGCACGGGTACTTAGGCTTGCGCTTAGCACCTCCCTCACCAGGAGGTTTGGACGATCCCTGCTTGGGTTGATCGGGTTTATTCTTCCCCTTTCCCTTTTCCTTTTTCTTACCCTTCGAGGCTTTGCCTGTCATGAAAGACTGAACGGCATTCACCTCAGAAGTATTACCAGAAATAACAATGCCCTGGGAAGAGTTCTTGTTGGGTGAACTAGACTTCTGCTTCCCAGAGTTGGATGACTTTTTAGGGGCCTGGGCTACAGAGCCGATGACTCCATCAATAGATGGTTTGGACGGAGCCTTGGATGTGCCGAGCTTAGGGGCGTCTGGCAAATAATCATACAAAGTACCAGACTGAGAATAGACTAAGTCTAGGTACTAATCTCGCGCGATCGCTTGCTCTTCAGTTACGCATGCCCCCATAGCGATGTCCCTTGCAATCTGGGGGACAAAGGAGGTAGTAAACCAGTCGGTAAGGAGGAAATCAGGTATCCAGAACTTGATTAACCTGTGACTCCTTCTCCATTCATGAATATGATCGGAGATATGTGTAGCAGTGCTCTGTTTAAGAGACGTAAGGAGATGAGTCCCCGTCTCATACCGAATGGGTAACTGAAAGTGATTCAAAAATTCCATAGCCAACGAATTGAAATCATGGAATGATGCACGAGACAATTTGATATACCATTTCGCTGCCGAACCAGTGAGAGTCCTTTGAAAGAGGCGAAGTCGGATTGAATCATCGAGCCATGAATTCGACGAACACCATAAGTGATACGTCATGACATGGGCCTGAGGGTCTTCTCCGGCTTTCCCATCAAATTTGGGACAGTCACTTGGAATTTTAGTTGGAACTGGTGGCCATTGTGGATCATGCAGAATGGGATCATTCGTTAATTTTGACACATCAGGCAGTTCCAACGTGGCTAGAAATGGTAATTGCGGGTTAAATGACATTTGCGGCGGATATGAGGTGGAACCAGAATTCCACCCAGCTCTAGGTTACCCCCACTGTCCTTGTCCTGATGGAATAGGTTTTTAAGGGCCTTGTCCATGAGGATTTTGTTCATAGGGGTTGTTCCCGGAACCGGGTTGCTGGCTCTGCCCCCGAGCGCCCCATTGGTTACTAAATTGACCAGCAGGTTGTTGATAATTTGGTTGAGGATTACCCTGCAGCTATTGGTAATTCTGATAAGGGATGTAAGGATTCTGTCCCTGGGGCTGCTGGTATCCGTACTGAGCCTGTGAACCAGGCGGCATTTGATATCCACCAGAATGCTAGGGCTGAGATTGGTACCCACCCGAATATAGAGGCTGGGCCTGATGCCCGCTAGAATACAGAGGCTGGGATTGATACCCACCTGAGTACGGAGGTTGGGATTGATACTCGCCTGAGTAAGGAGGTTGGGATTGGTGCCCACCTGAATACGGAGGCCGGGATTGGTACCCACCTTGATATGGATGCTGGGATCGGAACCCACCTGAAAGAGGAGGTCGGGATTGATACCCGCCTGCATTCTGAGCCGTCTGGCCAGAGGGTCGTACTGGTTGGATTGGGGGCAACCTTACTCACCCAGAAGGTTGAGCTTGCTGGGTGACGGGTGGCCCTTGTGCAATCGAGGTTTGTCCCTAGTGACCAGAGGGTTACTGAGTGGTAGGCTGGCCTTGCTGCACGTAAGGCAGGCCTCCTTGCCTAGAAGGGTTTCCTTGCTGGTTTGCGGGTTGACCTTGTTGCCCATGGGGTTGTCCCTGGTTCCCGTAGGGTTGCCCTGAAGGGTAGCCTTGTTGGGTACCTGGTTGACCTTGTTGGGCATTGGGTTGCCCCGAGTTTCCTGAAGGTTGCCCAAAATGAGTAAACTCCGGACCACTAGAGACCAAAGGTTGTCCTTGATGAGGTTGTCCTTGATGAGGTTGTCCTTGTGGGCCTCCTTGTTGACCAGGGTAGTTTTGACCTGTATACTGCTGCCCATAATTAGGCTGCACGTAAGGTTGCTGACCTTGGTAAGGTGGTCCTTGCTTTCCTTGTCCTGGATAGTACTCGCCGCCACCATATCCGGTGGTGGCCCAATCCACGTTCAATGGAACGGAAATTTCATCATAAGGAATTTGAGGCAAGGAGGTGTACAAATAATGATTCTCGCCATCATAGTATGGACCTTGACTATCCAGGTTTTGGACATTGCGCAAGTAATCAAAAAATGCCTCCTCCTCTGTCATATACTCAGAAGCAGGAGGAGCACCACTTGCAGGGTGCACAACTTTAGAAGAAGGAGACGGTTCACCACTTTCTGGTGGGCGTCGAGATGGGCCTGCAGTAGAGGTGACAGCGGATGAAGCTGTGACCGCACTCACAACTGGAGTTGACACTGCGACACAAACGGTCAGGTTGGTGGGGACTGCCGTAACGGCAGAATGAGGGGCTTGGGAAACAAACGGTCCTGTGGTAGGGACGACGTCGCGACCCCAAAAAAACTGTCGAGCATCCTGTAATGATCTGTAATGCCTTGGCACCGTTTGTCCAGAAGACGTGACGGTGTAAGGTGTAGAGATAACAGGGGATGTTGCCGGAATGGGAGTATCTATACTCGACATAATGGCCAGGCCACTAGACACTGGAGAAGCGTCGCCCATATCGGATGAAGCCATCGAAGATGGAGCACCGACAGGAGTGGCGGGATGAGACTCGTCAGAGGGTTCCCAAACAGGGTTGTAAAAGAACTCGTAGAACTCGTCTCCTGGAGCTCGAGAATTCAATGGTTGTATGCTTGGAACAATGGGAAAAGTGTCACATACCGGAGTTTCAGGGGCAACAGAAGATGGGGACCCTTCTTCACTTAGGATCGAAGACGGAGTCGATGGATCCGCCAGGATGACCCAACAAAGACCCTAAAGAAGCTAACGATAAAATCTACTCAAACTAAACGCACACAAGATCTAACCAGGTAATATTATTGTGGCCAAATGAATTTGAAGACACAGGAACCAAACTTGACCTTTTCATGTTTCGAGAGTCGAGAAAAGGACGAAAAGATGACTCTATCTACTTCGAATGTTTAATGACCATGAAGTGACAAGACGCTCACTTACACCTTTTCTTTTAGAGAGTCTGAAAAGGATCAAAAGCGACTACTCTGGAAGTTCTAGGCAAAAAGGGTTACCAAGCAAGCCGTAAAATTGCTTATACACCTTGGCAATAATATGAGAACCAAGGACTTTACGTACTGCAGTCAATCTTCCCGAATGCTGTGTTCGGTGTGTCACGGTTCACAAGGTGGCAGACTCGGCTTCCTATGGATAAAGGATGCAAGCCTAATGGAGTCTCCCCATATATACTCGATGGTACGTGGGAGTCCAATCTATACTAGCACTTATCGTTTCACCATGGAGGAATCACCCAACCACTCAATGTTAAGCTACTAGGTTTAAAGACGCTGGAACACGTCTCTAGCCTAGACCTCTAGATATTCACGTTAAGTTCCAATGCGTTTCTAGATAAATTTGGTTTATTTTACGGTTGATCTTGAATTAAGTTTCAGTTTCAGGTCCTACTGTATGATCTCTCAAAAACACCTAAATGCAACTACATGCCAAAGATCATCATTTTGTTCGAAGAATTCTAACTATAATAAGGTTAAGGATCCTTCAAACAAACAAAACGAATCCAAGCAATCACGTAACCTAATGCAACTAGCAAGAAGGAAATGACACTTTTCTTTTGAAAGCACAAAATAACGCAATGTTCTTTTCCTTTCAACTATTGATGCAAAAGACACTAGTTTGCTCTACCTTTCAATGACATAAAAGTGCTTTTAAAATGAATTGGAGAGACAACAACACTAAGTGAAAAACTAAAATCACTCAATGCACACACAAGACAATTCCCAAGTCACTAAAAAGCAGTTTCCCAAATCGAAGGAAAACGAAGGCTTATGAGCTATGTCATCTAAGCTCAACAAGACACCGAGGAATTCAAAGGAGGAAAGCAAATCACTTGGAACACAATCAATCACTTTCAACAATCACCAAACAAACGTGAAAACAAAAACGAAGTTGGCCGGTCAAACAAGAACACAAGATCCCGAACGGGAGGCTAGACACACACGACCACTAGATGCCCTAGGGTTTGAGTGTGAAATCAATGGAGAAAAGCGAACACCCGAAGGATGAGGGTCCACAACCAGGCAAACGACGATCCGACACACTTCAGTAATCGCAAAAGTCAAGACAAAATGCAAACCAAGCAATGAAAGCAAAAAGGAAGGCTTTGCAAAAACTGAAAACAAGTAATAAACGAACCCTCGCGGAACGAGGCCTCGCAAGCAAGCGAGTTACAGCTTAAACAAAATAAACAAGCCAAAGTCCAAGTGGAAAAAGCAAGGGATAGCCAAACCAAGAGGTTCAGGAGGTCAATTTGGACAAAAAAGAGTTTTATAGGATCAGCGCGGGTGACCCCTCAGCAACAAAGCGATGACAGAAAAAGGTCTGTAGCAACTTTGCACTGTCAGCGCAGAAGGACACAGATAAAGAGCGCTGGCCCGAAAACAAGGTTAGCGCGACTGTTAAATGTATTCACGCGATGACAGGAACGACAAAGAAGACACTGTGCGATGTCAGCGGAGCTGTTCTGAAATAAAATGTGCTGAGGCTAAAAAACAAATAAAATCGAACAAAAACCCCCCAAATCAAGGCAACAGGCTTTCAAGGCAATTAAAGCAGTTCCCAGGACGAACCAGGAAACAAACCAACAACAAATCAATCCCCAAACTTTGACGAAGAAGCAATAATCAAATGAAAAACAAGTGTGAAATACAAAGAGACAAGGCATTCCCCAGCGGAGTCGCCAAATTGTTGGAGAGGTAAATCCCCTCTATGGATAGAGGCGATCCCTACTAGCCCAAAGGGGGTCTAGCAACAATCAAACAATGCTACACTGCAGGTTCCTAGTTGTAATTAACAAGTGGGTAAAAGAAACCTACTTGGATTCCAACGCTACATTTGTCGAAGAGATGATCCTCTCGCTCCTTCGCTCCAGCCGATCACAGTCCTCCACTATCCTCGCGGACGGACACCTGCAAAAGCAAAGAGAGAACAAACACAAACGTAAAATCTACTAAAAACAACTATGTATCAGTCAGGAAGGATACAATTTACATTAATCATTCATAGGACAAATGGAAATGGAACCATAATAGTAGTCATCTATCTTTATTAATTAGAAAATAGAGTAAGGTACAACCGAAGTCCTGATGCTGAGTCCTTCTCTAGAGGGTCCAGCCAGCATGTCTTCCAAGCATTCACCTTTGAAGTAGATCTCCCAAGTCAAAGAGGTCTCT
>APFE031158321.1:82067-226210 GCA_000404065.3 Pinus taeda | reverse complement strand
TTTATTTCCATTTTTGTTTGTAAGCATATTTTAGTATTTTACATTAATGAAATGAAGTATTATTTCCACTACATCTCTATATTTATGGTTATATCTATAATCTATTGCGTTCCTGTTTAAATCCGGGTCATTACCACTACCTAGCATGCCTTGTAACTCCCTCCTTGGCATGCTTAGCATTCATTGACACTCCTTAGAACACCCTCATATTCATTCATTTCCATGGATTTTGACCTAGTGCTCCCTTATGTTTCCCTAATACTCACTAACACTCCTTGGCATGCATTGACACTCTTTGGCACACCTTAGAAGCCTTCGACATGCCCTGCCACTACATAACATGTGTAACACTTCCTGATGCACATTGGCACTTGGCACATGTTGGAACTTGGAAAGTCTTAGCGTGCCTGAAATGCATTGAGATGCCTTGGTATGCTTTGGCATGTGTTGGCATGGTTTAAGATTAAATTTATCTGAGATCAATTATTGGAAAGTGGGAGAGAATAATAAAGGAATATTTGGCACTTAGAATGCACTAACACTTGGCACTTGCCACGTATTTGAACCTAGTGTTGGTGTGCCTAGCATGCCCCTCTTAGGATTAATCAATATTGGTTAATTTCGATAATAAGCAAGACCTAACACTCCTCTACACTCCCTAGCATATCTTGGCACCTAGCAATATGCCTTGGAACATCTTAGCATGCCTAGTATGCCTGATCACATATTGGGATTCCCTAGCACTCCTAACATGTTTTAGCATACCCCAGTAGTTCCAACTAGCATGCCTTGATACTCCTTAGCACACATTGACACACATTGACACTTGACAGACACTAGCACTTAGCACATATTGGCACCTAGTTTTGGTGTTCCTAGCATGCCCCTCTTGAAAAAAATAAAGGTATGGCTTATTACCATCTTATGCATTCATTTCCTTGCATTTTCAGTCGGTGCTCCCTTTTTTTCCTTGGCATTCCTTGGCATTCATTAGCACACCCTGACACTTAGCACATATTGGCATTCCTTAGCACCCAACACATTTTGGGATGCCTTGACACTATATGTCACATGTTAGCATGACATGACATTCCATAACACACCCTAGCACTTCTTAACATGCCTTGTCACTCCCTCCTTGGCATAAAAGACACTCATTGATGGCACTCTCTGGTACACCCTCTTATTTATTCATTTCCATTAATTTTTACTTGTTGCTTCCTTATGTTTCCTTGGCATTCCCTAACACTGCCTGGCATGCCATAACACTCTCTAGCACACCTTGGCACTCCTTGACACACCCTACCACTTTATAGCATGCCCTAGTCATGCCCCTCTTGAAAAAGGTAAAGTCCTAACTTATTAACCCTCTTATGTATTCATTTCCTTGCATTTTATAAACTTCCCGCTCTTTTTTTTCCCTGACACTCCCTGGTATGCATTGGCACAACCTTGCACCTATCACATCTTAGCATGCCTTATCACTCATCATGTCTTGGCATGCCTTAGCACTTGAAACGTCTTGACATGCATTTCCATGCCTTGGTTCTATCTAGCATATATTAGCACTCCCTAACACACCTTGGCACTTCCTAGCATGCCATGGCATTGCCTAGAAATATTCCTTGTCACTCTCTACTTGGCACACTTGGCACTCACTGACGCTCCTTGAAACACCCTCTTATTTGTTCATTTCCAGGAATTTTGATTGGGTGCTCCATTGTGTTTCGTTATCACTCCCTAACACTCCTTAAAAATACCTTGGCACACCTCGACATGTCCTATGCAACTCCATAGCATGCCCTAACATGCATTAGCACAAGTTGGCACATGTTGGCACTTGGCAAGTCTTAGAATGCACAACATACATTGAGATGCCCTGGGATTATTCTTTGTGCTTTCAGGATTATTACCAATGCACAAGAAAATTAAACAACCTCTTGATGCACCCAAATTGATATACATGATGTCGATAAGTAAGGATATATGTGTAGATCAAAAGCATTGAAAGAACACCAGTTGAGATTGGAAAATTTTAAAATTTGATTTCTATTAAATAAGGCTTTCCACCATAAACATAGGGAATAGATCTTAAAATATAGTTTGAAATAGATCTTATTAGGCCTAAAGTGTAAATTCCCAAGTGATCAGATAAACATCAACAATGTATGATGTGTCAACATCCTATGCATCAAAGGAAATCGATGGACATAATGTAGGCACATCTAGATGCTTGTTGAGTCAGAAATTCTTGGTGAATGATATGCTTGAGATATTCCTATTAGGACTTGTGCAAGGGTACATGGAAAATATTAAAAATAAGCACACAACAAAGAGCTATTTTCCCAACTTTCCCTTGAATCCATGCACATTTTCCATCTATCACCGAGAAAACACATTAGTTTCCACGAGAACAACCAAATTTCAAGTCAAGTGCTAAATGTTAGAAGCTGAGGTCTAAAGGATGCCATGATAATCTATATGAAATTACACAATATGAAATAAGGTTTGTATGGTGAGTTCCAACAAGCGGAAGAAACATCAAGTTCAAATGAAAAATGCCAACATGACAACATACTGTGTTAATCACATGATACCCTATAAATGATGAAACTGAAACAAAGGAGAAGCACACTTAGCGCCCATATGAATTCCATGCCAAGAAAGAAGCAACCAAGTGTTAAAAATTGAGTGTTGAATACACCCCAAACTCCAACAAATAGCACACAAATGTTGAACATCATTGTTTGCCAAGTAAATTGCTTGCAATATGTTTTGGTCATCATAGCCATTTTTTGGGCAGGAGCCATAGATGGAATAAATGATACCTTGTTTGGAGAAAAAATACATCATCTTATAAATGAAAATATACCTGTCAGTTTCTATTGCATTTTTTTACTTCATTTTCAAATATTTTTAATCATCTTCAATATTTTTTTAAAAGTCATATGTCATGGCATGGAAATTTTATTTAAAAATCCCTTATAGAATATTTGGCCACAAATTTGTGATAGAGCAATCCTCATTTTATGTCAAAATAGATCTAAAACAAACCTCATCATGCCAAAATCAAGGAGAAGTGGGTGACTTTTGTAAGGTCTTATATTAATGTTCCAGCAAGTCCCTGTAGTTTCCTACTGTATTCATCAAACTAGAAATTGAGAGCATCCTATACATGAGTCACAAGTGTGAAGAATATGGAAAGGGAAATATCTATTGCAACTGTAATCAAAATAGAGATTTGTATAAATGTTTAGAAAGAGCGCAATATTTCTACATTAGATCAGCTAACAAATGAGATCTAGAATCTGAAGATGAACCAATGTCTTCAACTGATACTAATAATACCCAACACCTTATAATGGATGATGTGGTAGAATGTTGTTTGTTTAGTTGTTCTAGCATTTTCTCCTACATTAGTTTTATTGGGAATTTTGAACATTGAAAAACCTTGAAGGCCATGTCACATCTTCCATGTTACATCAGTGGAATTTCAATTTTGAGTATACCTTTTTTGGGATTTCATTCAACACCTTGACACATTCTCTTGCATTTTCTTCATCACCCTATGTTCCAACTCCAGTGATGCATGCATGCATATTTTAATAGACTCAACAACCTCTATTTTATTTTTCTTTTCAATTGTCAGTGTGTACCTTTGCATGCTTTTAACAACCATCTTCAACTTCATAAGCTCTTCCCACAAGAGATACTTATGTTGAATTTATCTTCCTTACCTTTGATAGACAACTGAAAGGATAATTCCTTCTCCTTGATATTTTTCTCAAGGGAAACAATTGTTCTTTGTATTCTTTGATACTTTTTGCAGTTGCAGTGTAAATAATTTCTTTCTCTTTAATAATTATTTTTATTTCCTTTCCTCTTCAAGGTCTCTCGATGGAAGCTGTGAGAGCCATATTGGAAGCCATGAAATAATTTCATACTCTGTCAAATATTGGTAGCCATGAGAGCCATGGCTTGATAGAGGAAGTTGTGACCTTTCAACATGCATAGCTAGGTAACCTTTGTCTATGTGTGCACCAACATAACTCCCACATCGAGTTCGCACATCCCTCTCAGCTCTCTATAAGCTCATGGTTCGACTTACCCCCCCTTTGGCTGCAACTCGTAGAATTTCCCCTCTTTTTACAGTCGATCATTAATAGTATTTTCCCTTTGGTTGTAACATGTTTCCAGTTTTTTAATTGTGTTTTCCTTGGGTCTGGGTTTCTATCATGGAAGAGAACCACATGGCTGATTATTGGGAGGATTGAGTGCCAAAAAGAAACATTTTTGTGATTCGAGTTGGTAGATTGTAGATTGAAGGAAGCATGACACAGGGTTTTGTGGCTCCACTTGGCAGATGAGGGCTTAAAGGAAGCATGAAATGTTGAAAATGCAGCAAGTAAGTCTCAATTTTGATTTTTACCTTAATCAAATTGAGGAAATTCGAAATTCCACATCAAAAGACAACTTGGAGGAGTTAACTGAGGTGACATGACTCTTGTCACTTAGTTAAGAACACTCAATTTGAGTTAATGAGTTGAATTTCTGTTGAATTTAGTTGATTCCAAAAAATAGGAGTCTAGCTCAGTTAATTTGAGTTAGGGGAATGAAGTTCAGTTGCGTGCAGTGGGTTCCTAAATTTTAAGTTCAGTTCTAGTAATTTAATTCAGTTAAATTGAGTTATGGTCAATTAAACTAGTTCTAGCTATTGGAGGAACTAGTGGAAGGTCAAGTTGTGGAAGTGGAACTTCAACCACACTCAATGATCATCTAGGTAACTAATCAATCAAACTAAATTAGCTCATGCATGTAGAGAATTTGAGTTACCCAGTTGAGATGGAGATTCGAAGGCAATGCATTATCATTTATAGATGATTCCAGAGTGTACAAGTGGTGCATGCAGTCAGTGGAAGGGCCTAGAATAATTGCGCAATACAGATAAGGGAATTTCCTAATTAATACGAGCCTAATTCCCCAAGGAACAACGCAAGGAAATAAGAGCTTGGAGGGATTGTAAACTAGCTAAGTGTTGGTCAGAGTTAGTCAATCGAGTAGAGAAATAGAGAATACACTTACAGGGTGTGCTTAGGCTTGAGCAAGAATATGTATTTCATATCTATTCTCTGATTAATGCAAAATAGATAGTAAGGGGTTTTGAGCAGTTTCTTTCCCCGAGATAAATCTCTGTGAATGTGTGATGTTTCATTTTTCATGTGTATGAGTTGTGTTCTACATGGTGAATTAACTTCCGCAGATCATAAGAGTAGCTTCAAATCTTGTGATTTAGTAAATTTCATGAGCAATATTGAATCTACACATTAATTTCTACATGGTATCAGAGCTGGAATCATTGTAGAATAAATATCTCAAAGTTATCATTGCAGGAGGTTCGAATTTGAAGATCAGTGTTGCAAGTTTTCTTCAAGACTAGGAAGATGGATTTCTATGGACTAAGGTTTGAGTATGCCCTTAAGGGAAGCTCAAATTACGTTGCATGGAAGGAACACATGGAGGCAGTGCTAGAAGATAATGGGTTGAAGGAATTCATTGATAATGATATTCTGAAACCAACAACATCTGATGATAAGGATCTAGCAAAATGGAAGAAGTGTGTTGCCAAGGTGAGGAGGATCATAAAGCTTTCAATGGACTAAGGCTTGAGTATGCCCTTGAGGGAAGCTCGAATTATGTTGCATGGAAGGACCACATGGAGGTAGTGTTGGAAGATAATGTGGGTTGAAGGAATTAATTGATAATGATATTTTGAAACCAACAACATCTAATGATAAGGATCTAGCAGAATGGAAGAAGTGTGTTGCCAAGGTGAGGAGAATCATAAAGCTGGAACTCAAGGAAAATATTCAAAATATCAAGATGCAGAGGAACGAGACCATTCCACAGTACCTGAGCAAGTTCACACAATGTCGTGATGAACTTGGTCAAGTTGGTTTTACTGTAGCAGAGGATGATTTGGTGATCCTAATACTTCTAGGCCTTCCCAAGAGTTGGCACAACTACTAAGATTCGTTGTGCTTCCAAGGTGAGGACAATCATAAAGCTGGCACTCAAGGATAATATTTGAAATATCAAGATGCAGAGGAATGAGACCATTCCACAATACTTGAGCAGGTTCACACAATGTCGTGATGAACTTGGTCAAGTTTGTTTTACTATAGCAGAGGGTGATTTGGTGATCCTAACCCTTGTAGTCCTTCCCAAGAGATGGCACAACTACTAAAATTCGTTGTGTTTCCAAGGCGAGGAGAATCATAAAGCTGTCACTCAAGGAAAATCTTTGGAATATCAAGATGCAGAGGAACAAGACCATTCCACAGTACTTGAGCAGGTTCACACAATGTCGTGATGAACTTGGTCAAGTTAGTTTTACTGTAGAAGAGGATGATTTGGTGATCCTAACCCTTCTAGGCCTTCCCAAGAGCTGGCACAAATACTAAGATTCATTGTGTTTCCAAGGTGAGGAGAATCATAAAGTTGGCACTCAAGGAAAACCTTCGAAATATTAAGATGCTGAGGAAGAAGACCATTCCACAGTACCTGAGTAGGTTCACACAATGTTGTGATGAACTTTGTCAAGTTGGTTTTACTGTAGCAAATGATGATTTGGTGATCCTAACCCTTCTAGGCCTTCCCAAGAGCTGGCACAACTACTAAGATTAGTTGAATGGGAGGGAGAAACTACCAAATTGGGAACACCTATGGTCCAATTGGGTAGAGGAGGAACTAAGGTGGAATATTAGAGATGGGACCTCATCTAAATAAGAGGAAGATGAATTTGCATTAGTTGTTAAAGGAAGGAATTCCAAGGGGAAGAAGTCCCATGGTGAGGCTAATTCCAACCAAGAGGGCAAGAAGAAAGACTTGTCCAAAAACAAGTGTTTCAACTGTCATGAATTCGGGCACTATGCCACAAAGTGTCCACAAAATAAGGAAAACAAGAAGGAGCCTACAGTATCAACAACAGGTGAATATTTGGCTTCAAAATTCAATATTGACTTCACTCTCTCACATGCATGACAAGCACATTGATGGGGAGCATGTGGTACCTAGACATCGGTGCCTCATTCCATATGACGGGGAATAGAGATTTTCTTAGTGATTTGGAGGACAAGGATCTCCATATGCACATTGGGATGGAAGATGATGGAAGGTACAATGTGACCAATATTGGCATAACTTACCTTTCAGAAGGAGTCAGGCTCCCATCTCAAACTCAAGGATGTGATGTTTGTTCCGGGTATAAAGAAGAGTCTTGTCTCCATTTCAATTTTGGAAGACTATGGTTATGATGTGATCTTAAAAAAGGGGAAGGCATTACTGAGACACACAACCATGGGACAGGTGAAGCAAATCTAGATTCAAGTCAAGAAATTGCATGCACTTGAGGTAAAAGATACATGCAAAGCCTTAAGGAGCAAGGTAGAGACTAGATATATGGTGGTTGAGAGGGAGCATGTTAGACCTCTTAACATGTAGCCTCATAAGAAGCCTTTGGAAGTTGTGGAGCATACACAAATGGAGAAGAAGATATGAGGAAGAGTGGAGACATCTACTCAAGCAGAGAAATCCAGCAAGGGGAGAGTTCAAGGCAAGTGGGCAGGGGGAGCACATGCAAGTATACCTCTAGGAGTGAGGTGGAGAAATGTAGATCCCTAGTCCAAGAGCTGGAGAAATTTGGCCAGGGTCCATTGAGGAATTCTACTTATGGATCATTACCTTGCTATGGGGGCCCAAAGTATTCAGTAGAAGGAGGACCAATGTTAGTATAATAATGAGAAGTGAAGAGGAGTGTTAGCAGAGAAAGAGGCTCAATAGCAAAGTCAACAACAACACAATTTTCCCAATAGAAAGTTGCAGACACAGTTGATTCAATTTATTTTTTTGGACGCTTCTCAGTTGTAGGTGTTGTAGGAGCAACAACAAAAGTGAGAGGTGTTGCACGCAGTACATTCCACATGTGCAGGACAGGGGTGGTTGATAATTCCCTTCTTGCTGAGAGGGAGTGTTGCAAATGCAACAAGAAAGTCTAAATTTTTATTTTTTTCCTTAATAAAATTGAGGAAATTCGAAATTCCACATCAGTAGACAACTTGGAGGAGTCAACTGAGGTGACATGGCTCTTGTCACTCAGTTAAGAACACTCAATTCGAGTTAATGAGTTGAATTTTAGTTTACTTGAGTTGATTCCTAAAAATAGGATTCTAGCTCAGTTAATTTGAGTTAGGGGCATGCAATTCAATTGCGTGCAATGGGTTCCTAAATTTTAGGAGCCTAGGTTGAGTTAATTTCAGTTGTAGCAATTTAATTCAATTAAATTGAGTTATGGTTTGTTAAACTAGTTCTAACTATTAGAGGAACTAGTGGAAGGTCAAGTTGTGGAAGTGGAACTTCAACCACGCTTAATGATCATCCAGATAACTAATTAATCAACCTAAATTATCTCATGCATGCAAAGAACGCAATTGAGATGGAGATTCCAAGGCAATGTACTATTAGTTGTAGACTATTTTGAAGTGTATGGTTGGTGCATGCAATCAGAGGAAGGGCCTAGAAGAATTTCACAACCTAGATGAGGGAATTTCCTAATTAATAGAGGCCTAATTCCTCAAGGAGCAATGCAAGGAAATAGAAGGTTGGAGGGCTTGAAAATTGGATAAGTGTTCACCAGAGTCATTCAATCAGGCAAAGGGATAGACTATACACTTGCAGGTTGTGGTCAGGCTTGAGCAAGCATATGTATTTAATCTCTATTCTCTGATTAATGCAATATAGATAGCAAGAGGTTTTGAGCAGTTTCTTTACCCTAGATAAATATTTGTGCATGTGTGATGTTTCCTTTTTCATATCTATGATTTGTGTTATAGATGGTGAATTAACTTCCCCAAATCAGTAAAGTAGCTTCAAGTCTTGTGCTTTAGTCAATTTCATGAGAAGTATTGAATATACACATTAATTTCTACATAGCATAAGGCTTTGTGGCTCCACTTAGTAGATATAGGCTTGAAGGAAGCATGGTATAGGTTTGTGTAGCCCCACTCGTTGATGGGGTCTTGCCTCTTTCATGAGATTCACTCACAAAGGTTTTGATTAGTGGGCATAGATTCAAGGCAACAACATGGGTACAACTAGAGATTCAGGTCCTCACACTAGCGCCACCAATTTTTTGGACTCTTACATCATTTGTGGTTGGCATTCCTTAGAGGGCTTCTCATTTTCACCTTTGTCCCCCAATCTTGTGTACTTTCGATGATCCACTTTCTTATGGGATTCCAACCAAGGTTTTCTCCTTTAGGTTATCTTCCCCCTGTAATGCTCCTCATGGGTTACCAATTTCCTTTACGTAGCCCCACCTTTGTAGAAGTCTTCCACTACCGTTGACAAACCTGACTACCCTTGTCGCCCATGGGGTTTCACCACCCTCCTCACCATTGTCTCTCTCTGTATCTCCTATCAGTTTTGAAGGATTTATTCCTTTTATTTCTTTGGTAATTGCTGCACTTGATAGTCTTGCCTACATTCCTTTTTCTTCTCCCACAGTCCTACAACCGATCCCATTGACACTAGCTACCTTATCACAATTCCCCCCTCGCAATATAGGAGCCCACTCATTCCACCAAGCCTCGCCCCTGATCTGTTACTAGAAAATGCAAGAGCCCCTTTGTGAAAGAAAAGAAGGGCCAAATCTCATTTTTTCTAAGTGATGAGATCTATATGCACAAAGTCATTCAAATGTCTAAGTTTGTGATGGTGGGTTGTGATTGTGGCCATCATTTTAGTGGGAAGACAATATCATAATGGATGAAAAAGGAGTGGAACTAGATTTAGTGATATCTGCTGCCTCCATGTTCCAATATAACCAAAACAAAGGCTTTTTTGCCTCTATAGGCCCTCTAAACTAGAATCCTACATTGATACCTACCATATACTCAAAAAAATTGATCCAGCAAAATAATGTATTTGCAATACATATATTAACTGAAATTAAGTGGGCTTTGAGGGCCTGGGTTTATCCTTGTCTTCCATGAAGATTTCTTTTCCTTTTCCCTCTCCTGCATCTATTATGGCATCATCAGGAAGCTACTCCTTCATATTAAAATTAGATTTTTCAGCCAAGAGTTCATGGAATTCTGTGAATAAACTACTGCTAGCAATTTTAGCATTGTTGGTCATCCAATATGCCTCCAACTTGATAATATTCCTTTCCACTCTAACCTCTAGACTTTCGAATTTTTCATCTGATGGGGTAGACTTCACCTCCTTGTCATTCTCCAATAGCTCTATCCTGTGAGCTAGGAGGTAAAATATTCCCATTAGAAACTTGAATAGAAAATTTGTTGCATTCTTCCATCTCTCTATATCATCCTCCAAGCACTGGTAATATTCCAATGCCATTGTCAATTAGAATAGAACACTATGAGTATAGAACCTAGGTAGACAAATGAAACAAGGATGTCCAAATGTCTAGCGGGACCAACATATATAGACCCTCTCCATTCAGATGCCCACCATTATGCTCCTCTGTCACCATTAAATCAGGATCCTTGTTGATCTCCATGTTTAATGTAGGATTGTTCTTCCCAAGAAACCCATCCAACATTCCATTTAGAGAATTAATGGAGACATGAGGGAAGGAATGCATGTGACCTATTTCATTAATGCATCTCCTTGTAAATCCACAGGGTTAGAAATTGGTGCCTTCCATCTGTCCCTCATCCAATCTGGATCATGCATGGGAAGACCACATACAAGTATTGAGTCTCCAGGTGGACTATCGAATAGTGTCACTCCCACTTTCTCAAGCATGAGAGGGGTTAATACCCTAGATCGGGATTCCTATCTACCACCATCCTTGATGGTTGTTTTTTCCAAGATTAATTGCATATGCTTATGGCATGGGGTAAAAACCTTGAACAATTCTATTTATTTCTAAGATTCCAATGCCCAACTCCACTCCTGAATTAGCTAGACCATATGCTTGTCCATTTAAATGACTTAACACATGGTAAAGGGAGATTTCATCAAATTTTTCTAACTGAATAAGAATTCTTGTCACCATAGGGGGGAGAAAAATTCATTTGTCAATTGAGACTTTGCAATCATTCTAATGGCTATCATAGAGTCACCAATAATACTGAGCTTTCTTATGCCTTTGTTCCTGGCAATGTCTAGTTCTTTCCACAACGCTATGAATTTGACTTTGTTGTTTGTGTCTATGCCTAAATTCGAAGTGTATTTGATTTTTCCATGTTTGTTAGGGAAGTGTATCACCCCTCCCACTCTTTCCATCCCTTACAAAAATTAGATTTTATCTAATAATAAAAATAAATTATTTTCACCAAAAAAATTCAATCATAAGCATTAACCAATACAACAAGGGTAATGGAACACTAAAACATGGATGTGTT
Organism: Pinus taeda; assembly: GCA_000404065.3. NCBI lineage: Eukaryota > Viridiplantae > Streptophyta > Pinopsida > Pinales > Pinaceae > Pinus > Pinus taeda. The sequence goes on along the minus strand of APFE031158321.1, from coordinate 214,781 downwards.
TCTATATGAAAGGCTCTTCAACACTTTTGATGTTTGTGCAAAAACAATTTAAACAATATAAAAACTACAATTTTTAAACAGGCCACTATCAATGAAGTTTGAATATGATGAAACTATTCATAAACCTCGTAAACATTCACTAATCGATCCTTTGTTCTTAGGTTGGGAACATCCTCTATCTAATCTTCAATTTCAGATCAAATTGTGAACCTTTTCTTCATGTTCTACCAGAATCTTAATTCCATCACTGCCAAAATGCATAATAGGGTATCATCAACTCTTTTCTTGGATGGTTACATGCCACAATGCTTTGGTGATATCGATTCATCAGTTGGCATTATGATTCTGGTTTGGTACTATGGCTCTGGTGTTGTCCTTGATGGCAACTCACTCTAGTGGCAGATCTCAGTTCAGGCACTCAGAAAGAAGAAAAAGACATATACGCAGGTTAATCTAGACGATGACGCATATACACGGGGGTTATATGTTACAAAAGCACATATATGTTGGGGAACTTACTCTTGGTCCATGGTAGTTAGTCCTTGGGATTTGAACCTATGGTTTTGGACCATGGCGCCTCGTCAGATGTGTTGATCCCTAGTTTTGGGTTCATGGTATTGAAATGTTATGGTTTTGGACCGTGGTATTGTGGAAGGCCTAAGACTATAAAAGAGGAAGGATATCTTGTGGCAAAATATCATCTGAATTATTATTGAATATCTGAAAAAGCGGTAGATATGGAATACTGGTAATTGGGTGATGGTGCAGATCTGGATCTGATTGAAGGAGGAACCTTAGCGCAAAAAGAAGGATAAGTTCTATTGATGGGTCTTAATCTTTAAGCTTTAATGATAATATCCTTGTATGATTTTGGTTTGTTATATGTGGCGCTTGCTTGATCTATAACATTGATAATATGGGTTAATTAGCATCCTGAATATCTGAAAGAGCGAATTATCTTTTATAGATCGGTATGCAAGTTCAGTGAAGCTAAAGCGCGTATACAAGCTGGTTCAGTGAATGGAAACCGCGTATACGCAGTTTGTTCCAAACACAGAAGCGTATGCACGCATGTTGCAGGTTATTGAAATAGCGTATATACTTTAAGTTGTGATCTAGCTGCTTCTATTTATTGCTGCTGTGTTCTGGGTTTAGATTTTGGTGTGTGGTTTCTGGTACTGTGTTTTGGGTACAACTGTCAAAAAAGTATCTACTTGATTCAGATCTAATTGGTGGAAAGGAGATTGGTTGACGGACAAATTCTTGATGATTGATTGATGTTCATGGATCCAGTCTGAAAATTTATGAAACATGGTCCCTGGAAGAGAGAAGAGGTTGTAGCCTTCTGTAGGCCAGCACCTACGTACTATTATCTTGGCTAGTGCAAGAGCTAAACGGGGTTGTAGCTCCCTTCCAGGAGAAAATGGAGAACGAGAGAGGGTTGTAGCTCTTTGCAGGTTGCAGCCTGCGTACTGGTAAAGGAGTGCACCAGCACATTGTAAAAGGAGTTTTCTAATTTAAAAGAAGATAAAGACGAATTGCAGCAGGTGGTTTTCACCCACATTTGGTTTCCACCTTATATCTTGTGTTCTTGTGCGTGATTGTCTTTCTGCTCTGTTTCACTGTCTCTGGTTACTGGTTATTTGATTCTGCATCACAGATTAACAATCATCATCAGAAAGATAAAGTAAATTAAAAGTTTGCTTTGTATACGCGGTTTTTCTTCTGCTTAGTTGCGTATATACGCGGGTTTAACTAACTGAGGTAGCATATATCATTTGTTTTGGAAAAGGAATATTTGACTTGATAATACTGATTCACCCCCCCTCTCAGTATTATTTCCAACATTAAATACACATAACACCAAGTAGATTTACTCACGAAAATACCAAGGGAAAGTAACTCTTATTAACATATGAAAATCCAACCACGTCAGGGACTTCGACGTACCACCCGACCATTGGCTAGGCTGAACCAAATATTTCTTTCAACCAATCATCCCCATGCCATATTCCAAGCATGACTGTGGGATCTCATGAAACACATCAAGCAAAAACAAACTAGGGCTTCTAGAGGCCAAAAATCCTCAATCCTCAACTAGTGATTCCACCTCACAGTCGGACATCAGTAACCATCACCAAATTGATATATACCAAAGTTGTCTAGGGGTCCAAAGAATTTTTTCCAACCAAGGCTTCCATGACTAGTAACTCAATCCACAATTTTTGTCGTGCTTCTTGAGCATTTTTCCAACCAGGACTTCCAAGACTAGTAATTCAAACCACTAAGGGCTTCTAGAGCATTTGTCCAACCAAGTCTTCCAGGACTAGTAACTTGATGTAGGAGCATGAGGATTAAAGACAAAAGGCTTCATTTTATTCCAAAAATCCAAAAAAAAATTACAATCAAAGGAGTGGGATCCTTTAGCTATCGATTTACAAAGTTTTCTAGATAGGATTGAGCTAGAATTCAGGGATTTAAATTATTTTGTAATCAATTTAAGTATGTAGGTTTAGTTGAGATTCTCGAGGATAATATCAGGCAGACTAGGTAATTATCTAGGATTAGATAGATTCGATCCTTGGATTGAGGATCTTTCGTTAGATGTAAAGTATTTATGTAAGTTTTGAACTATTGTAAACATGATTTTAGGATTTCGCTGAAATAAAAAAAAAAAAGGATTTGATTTAAGAGTTTTAGAATCTTTATATCTCTGTGTATTCTTGCATAATTAGTCAATCCTGAAGGTCAGAGTTCCTTCAAAATACCCCTGTGTATCACTAATTTTCAGTTAATTTGTAGAATTAGACTCCTATATGAACTAGTGTTATTGAGTTTCAGTTTCTCATGCACTGTATGTTAAGCTAAGTTAAATAATTTCGAGACACAGAGTTTAGTTCATGGAATTTCAAAATTCCTTAGTGGAGAACTAGCCCTCCCTAACAGTTAAAATTGGGTGGAACGGAGAAAACCGACAAATTGTAGTGAATATCAAGAAGGGAACAAGATTAGTTCTGGATCGTCCGATCGACAGATCAACAGATTGATGGTCATCACATGGCATAGATGTGTGGGCATTAAGAAATGGAGGTGGTCTTCATAAGGTGTGAAGTGGATTATCACACAACCTCAAAACCATAAGTGGTATTTCAGTGGACGAACCTGATAGGTTATGAGCCATAATATTAGTTTAGTTGAGATCCAAAGGATATTGTACCATCCATTTAAATGGTGATTGGATGCATATCACGTCGAAACATGCACGATTGATAATTTGAAAATTGGACCCGATGAGGTTTTATGCAGCGGATTTAACCTTGCGTTGAGATTCGGTGATTAGGATCGTCTGTCAGAAGATTGATCGGACGATGATCATGCTTGAATGTGAGTGTGGTTTAATGAACTGAACGGACCCGATGAATTATGGGTTGTGGATTTATTCCCTTTCGGATCTGCGGTTAATTGAAGGTTTACCATAAATCAGGCGATTTTAGCAGTTCCGCTATTTTAGTAGAGCCACTAAGTTTGGAGGCGGATGACTGAAACTCCAAGGCAAACAGAAGAAGAACTTCCACCTGCACTTGAGGAGATAATTTCAGGATTTGAATGATTATCCCTCACACCTGCACCTAGACCACCATTTGTGGTATTAGAGCAGGTTAATGACACTGAACAAAATCTCAAGGATCAAAAAAGGAAATCCAACATGGTTTTTAGAGTTGGAGGAAGAGGTGGTGGTCGAAGAAGAGGAAGACCACTTGCAAATGCTGAAGTGTTGGAAGATATGTAACAGATGCAGGCTAGAATAGAGGCAATGGAAATGGGAAGAGATACAGACGCTGGAGATGTCAGTGAACCTGAAGCTGAAGTTGCAGAAGAAGAGAAACCTGCAGATGTAACTCCCGAGATGAGATTATTTAAGTTAGTATTGAGATCCACATTTAAGCTCAGACTTGAAGTTTCAAATTATATAGGAGGCTTAAGCCCTGAGGAATTGACAAATTGGATAAATGATATGGAGAAATTCTTTGATTACGAAGAAACAAAAGAGGAAAAGAAGGTGAAGTTTGCTGTCACCAAATTGAAAGGACATGCAACACTTTGGTGGGATGGAGTGCAGGCAGAAAGAAGGAGAGTTGGTAAGCAGCCAATTAAAAAGTGGAACAGGATGGTGGCAAAGTTGAGAGGTAAGTTTTTGCCTAGTGATTATCAATAGACATTATTTAGAGAGATGCAGAATCTTAGACAGAGGTCTATGACAGTGAAAGAATACACAAAGGAATTCTATAGAGTAAGAATAAGAGTAGGACAAATCCAAGATACAGATGAGAACGTCTCAAGATATGTAAATGGACTCAAAATGGAAATCCAAGATGAGATAAGTGTATTGTCTCCTAAAACAATAGAATAGGCTTATCAGATGGTATTGAAGGCTGAAGAAAAACTCATGAGGAAGAAGTCTGCCAGAAATAGAGGTACTTTCCGAGGAAGGGGAAGTCAAGGTGGTAAAGGAAGGTCTACAACACCTAGAGATGGAGCTAGTAGTAGCTCAAGTCATCATGCACACACAAGAGGTGATGCAAGTTTTTTCAGAGGAAGATGAGGCAGAGGCAGAGGAAGAGAAGTCAAATGTTACAGATGTAACAAGCTGGGACACAGAGATTATGAGTGCCCAAAAAACATAGGGATGAATCAAAGAAATGTGATTGTTGCTAAAACTAAAGAGGAAGCAGCAAAGGTGATAGAAGAAGAAAATGTACCAGAGAAAGGAGAGTCTTTAGTAGTTAACAAAGTTTTACTAAAGCCAGCTAAGGAAATTGTTGAACCAGCACAAAGAAAGACCTTGTTCAGGATTGTGTGCAAGGTTCAAGGGAAGTTTTGTTAGATGATAATTGATAGTGGTAGTACAAATAATTTGGTTTCCACAAAAGTGGTGGAAAATTTGAAATTTAAGACCAAGAAACACCCAACACCTTACAAGGTTTAATGGCTTAAAAGGGGATATCAGTTGATAGTAAATGAGTAATGTGAAGTAGAGTTGCAGTTGGGAAAATACAGAGACAAAATTATGTGTGATTTGATACTATGGATGTGTGTCATATATTGCTAGGAAGACCTTGGTAGTATGACAGAGGAGCTATGCATGATGGGAAAAGGAACACATAAAAATTTCGTAAAGATGGTGTCAATCATACGTTGCTGCTTATGGAAGAAGAGGATACATCAAAGAAGTCTGATCCAAAAGCCCTACTACTAAGTGGAAAAGAATACCTGCAGCAGATGGAAGAAGATGAGGTAAGTTTTGCATTGGTTTGCAAACCCAAGGTAATAATAACTTCCACTAAAGTTTCTAATTTACCAATTGAAATTCAAGAGATGTTGGATAGTTATTGTGATATCATTGTAGATGATTTTTCTGATGAGTTACCACCCATTAGAAAAATCAACCATCATATAGATTTGATTCGAGGATCAAATCTACCTAATAAAGCAACTTACAGGTTGACTCCCACAGAGAACAAAGAAATCAGGAAATAGGTTCAGGAACTGTTAGACAAGGGACTGATTAGAGAGAGTTTGAGTCCTTGTGCAGTGCCAACAGTATTGAGCCTAAAGAAAGATGGAGCTTGGAGAATGTGCACTAATTCAAGAGAAATTAACAAGATAACAATCAAGTACAGATTTCCTTTACCTAGAATTGAAGATTTTATGGATTGTTTGAGTGGAGCAAGATATTCTACAAAGCTAGATTTAAAAAGTGGTTATCATCAAATCAAAATTAGAGAAGGAGATGAATATAAAACTGCTTTTAAGACCAATGAAGGACTGTATGAATGGCTGGTGATTCCTTTTGGGTTATCAAATGCTCCTAGTACTTTTAGGAGGCTCATGAATGAAGTTTTGAAAGAATTTATAGGTAAATTTGTAATAGTATATCTTGATGATATATTAGTTTACAGTAAATCAAAAGAGGAACATGTGAGACATCTAAATTATGTCTTACAGAGGCTACAACAAGATAAATTATTTTTAAATTTAAAGAAATGTTCATTTATGGAGGATTTGGTGTATTTGGGTTGTGTTGTTTCTGCTGAGGGGTTAAAGATGGATCCTAAGAAGATTCAGGCAAGCATGGAGTGGCCTTCACCAAAAAGCGTCTTTGAGGTAAGAAGTTTTCACAGTCTTGCTAGTTTTTATAGGAAATTCATAAGGAATTTTAGTAAGATGAATGCTTCTATTATTGACAGTATAAAGAAGGACAGACAACCATTTAAATGGATTGATGAAGCAAAAAGGAACTTCCAGTTGTTGAAGAGAAAGATTACTGAGAAGCCTATTTTGATTTTGCCTGATTTTAATAAACCCTTTCAAGTAAAGTGTGATGCCAATGGAGAAGCCATTGGAGCTATTTTAAGTCAGGAGGACAGACATATAGCATATTTTAGTGAAAAGCTGAATGAGTCAAAGAAGAAATATTCTTCTTATGACAAGGAATTTTATGCAGTGGTGTAGTCTTTGAAGAAATGGAGACATTACTTGATGTCTAAGGAGTTCATACTGTATTCAGATAACTATGAATTGTAGTATATTATGCAACAACCAAAGCTTAACCAAAAGCATGCAAAATGGGTAGAATACCTTCAAGGTTTTAGTTTTGTGTTAAAAAATATAACTGGTCAATCAAACAAAGTAGCAGATTCCTTAAGTAGAAAAAGCATTATGGTGTAAGAAAGTCAAATTCGAGTGTTGGGGTTTGATTTTCTTAAAGAATTATATGAAGAAGACCTAGATTTTAAAGAGACATTTGAAGTTTGTAGAAACCCTGTTTTGTTAGACAAAAGTAAGTGGCTGGATTATTTCATGCAAGAAGGATTGTTATTTAAAAGGAATCAACTGTGCATACCAAATTGTTCTATGAGAGAAAATTTGATCAAAGAGAAACATAGTGGTGGACTTGGGGGACATTTTGGTGCAGATAAGACTTATGAGTAGCTGAAACGGTTTTATTTTTGGACAAAGATGAGAGACGAAGTGGAAAAGTATGTGAAGAATTGTAAAGTTTTTTAGTATGCAAAGGGAAGGAGCCAAAACAAAGGTTTGTATATTCCATTACCTATTCCAGATAGGCCTTGGGATATGGTAAGTATGGACTTTGTTTTGGGTTTACCAAAAACTCAAAGGGGACATGATTCAATTTATGTAGTAGTTGACAGATTTTCAAAAATGGCACATTTTATTCCATGTTATAAAACTAGTGATGCTACTCATGTTGCTAAATTGTTTTTTAAAGAAATTGTAAGGTTGCATGGGTTACCAAAGAGCATTGTTTCAGACAGAGACTCTAGGTTTGTTGTACATTTCTGGAGAACCTTGTGGAAGAAGATTGGCGCTAAAATAAGTTTCAGTTCTGCTTATCATCCTCAGACTGATGGGTAAACTGAAGTTGTGAACAAAAGCTTGGGTAATCTTCTAAGGAGTCTTGCAGGTGAACATCCAAAACAGTGGGATCAAGTTTTTGCACAGGCTGAATATCCTTATAATGATTCTCCTAATAGGAGTACAGGGCAGAGTCCATTCCATATAGTTTATGGAATGCACCCAAGAGGAGTGTCTGAATTGAGAGATTTAGGTAAAGCTGAAATGAGAAGTGCTTTAGGAGAATATTTTGCTTCAGAGATGCAAGTAGTTCATGAATAGGTAAAACAATAGTTACAAGACAGCAACACAAAGTATAAGGGCAGAGCAGACTTGAAGAAAAGGGAAGTTAATTTTGAAGTTGGAGATTTGGTTTTAGCTCATCTGAGGAAGGAAATATTTCCAAAAAGGGAGTATAACAAATTAAAATTCAAGAAGACTGGACCATGCAGAGTTTTAAGGAAATTTTCTGCAAATGCATATGAAATTGAATTACCCCCTAGTATTGGAATATCTCCAATTTTCAATGTTGTTGATTTGTACAGGTATGAAAAGGGTGAGGGAGATGATACAACAGAGGATAAAGAAGAACCAGAGGTTGACTGGGTAAAACAGTTACCTACAACACAAGCATTGCAGCCAGAACATATTTTGGGCAAGAGAATGTTTAAGAAAACAAGGGGACAGGAGTATTTTCAGTACTTGGTCAAGTGGAAAGATAAACCAGTTGCTGATGCTACCTGGGTGACAGAAACCATGCTACAGAAGTTGGGCCATTCTGTAGAAGAGCTCATGGAAAGTAGCCCATGAATAATTTTGTCCTTAGGAGTCTGATGCGGGATCATGAAGCTTAAATACAAAAGGTTTCATTTTATTCCAAAAATCCAAAAAAAGTTTACAAGCAAAGGAGTGGGATCCTTTAACTGTCGATTTACAAAGTTTTCTAGATAGGATTGAGCTAGAATCCAGGGATTTAAATTATTTTGTAATCAATTTAAGTATGTAGGCCCAGTTGAGATTCTTGAGGAGAATATAAGGCAGATTAGGTAATTGTCTAGGATTAGACAGATTCGATCCTTGGATTGAGGATTTGTCGTTGGATGTAAAGTATTTATGTAAGTTTTGAACTATTGTAAAGGGATTTTTGACGCTTAGGATTTCACTGAAATAAGAAAAAATGATTTGATTTCAAAGTTTTAGAATCTTTGTATCTCTGTGTATTCTTGTATAATTGGTCAATCTCGGAGGTCAGAGTTCCTTCGAAATACCCTTGTGTATCATTAATTTTCAGTTGATTTGTAGAATTAGACTCCTATATGAACTAGTGTTATTGAGTTTTAGTTTCTCATGCACTGTGTGTTAAGCTAAGCTGAATAATTTCGAGACATGGAGTTTAGTTCAAGGAATTTCTAAATTCCTTAGTGGAGAACTAACCTTGGCAGAACTGTTAAAATTGAGCAGAATGAAGAAAACTGACAAATTGTAGTGAATATCCAGAAGGGAATGGGAGTATTTCTGGATCATCCAATTGACAGATCAATAGATCATCGATCATAGCGTGTCATAGATGCGTGGACGTTAAGCAATGGAGGCGGTCTTCATAAGGTGGTAAGTGGATTATTGCATGGCCTCAAAGCCATAAGTGGTATTTCAGTGGACGAACCCGATAGGTTATGAGCCATAATATTAGTTTAGTTGAGATCCAAAGGAGATCGGACCATCCATTGAAATGGTGATCAGATGCATATCACATTGAAACATGCATGAGCGATAATCTGTAAATCAGACCCGATGAGGTTTTATGCAGCGGATTTATCCCTGTGTTGAGATCCAGTGATTAGGACCATCCGTTGGAAGATTGATCATATGATGATCGCGCTCGAATGTGAGTGGGGTTTAATTACCTAAACGGACCTGATGAATTATGGGTTGTGGCTTTATTCCCTTTCGGTTCTGGGGTTAATTGAAGGTTTACCATAAATCGAGTGATTTTAGTAGTTCCGCTATTTTAGCAAAGCCACTAGGTTTGGAGGCGGATGATTGAAACTCCAAGGCAAATAGAAGAAGAACTTCCACCTGCACTTGAGGAGATCATTTCAGGATTTGAACTATTATCCCTCACACTTGCACCTAGACCACCATAACTCAACCCAAGATGTTATAGGGCTTCCAGAGCATTTTCCCAACCAAGGATTCCAGGAACTAATAACTTAACCCATAGCCAAAGGAACATGAGCACCAACCAGAAAAACAAAGATAAAACCCACAACACCATGGCTATATAGGAAATGGAAAGGCTTGGAAAAACCACTCTCAATCGAGGAAATCCTCCATGCCAATGACATCTCATGACTATTAAACCACATGCATATGCCATGCATGCAAAAACTAGAAAGGAAATCATACATTCAACTGAGTACCTACAAGTAAAACCTGCTATAGATGTTGATCCCAATGTAACACCCTCCTCCCACATCTACCCAAGTAATCGGCCAACCAGGGTAAACATGTGAAGAGAAGTTACTATGATATGATTCAACTCCCTATGTGTCAGTTAAGGAAGTGGAACTGACGGAACACATCACACAGACCTTCCACATCAGCAATAGAACTCCCAGGATCCATCTCAACTACTCAGGTAACCAGCCCCTGAGACCAACTAGATTTTTAGTGCATCAAACCTCTAGACGCTCCCTTGATATGGACAAGAGTGCGTTTGGGAGGCTCCATAAGCTCCCACAACAAGGGAAAAGGAGCTTCTGGGGACTATTTTCCTAGTGTTGTACTTGTGACCTCAGGATTTGTGCCACTTTTTTAGGCCCAGAGCCCAGGTCAATACCCAAAACTCAATGACACCTTCAGAAATGAATTTACACAACAACAAAAATGATATATTTGCAAAAGCATGGACAAGGACTAAACTAGACCCCTACTAGCCATGGCAAGCATTTTGTCAAACACATGACAAACATGAAAGCTACAGGTATTAACAATAGAACTAAGCATAGGGGTCTCATACTTATCTAAGAATCACTAAGAAGCATTGATGCCTCAACACATTAGCTACAATTTCATATATTAGGCCATAGATACATTGTTCATTCATTTACAAGTAAAAACATGATATGATCCAAACATCATGACAATCATAAAAATCATTCATAACCAACATATAAACATCAGAGATGCTAAGCATAGAACAACCATATAATCCATATAACAATAAACATATTTACCCATCAATACCATAAAAAATATCTTTTATTTCCATAAGAAAAATGCAACCAAGTCTGGGACTTCCACGTACCACCTAACCGTAGACATGGCTAAACCAAATCTCTCTTCATCCAATCTACCCCATGCCATATTCCAAGCATGAATGTGGGATCTCATGGAACAATCCATCAAAACTGAACCAGGGCTTCTAGATGCCAAACCACCTCAACCCATCAAACAATGATTCCACCTCATGGTTGGACATCACAAACCATCACCAGATTGATCTCTACCCAAGCCTTCTAGGGATCTAGAGCATTTTTTCCAACCAAGGCTTCCAGGACTATTAACTCAACCCACAACTACCACTGTTTTCCAGAGCATTTGTCCAACCAAGGCTCCAGGATTAGTAACTCAACACAGGCTGTTACAGGGCTCTAGATTGTTTGTCCAACCAAGGCTCTAGGAACTAGTAACTCAACCCATAGCTAAAGGATCATGAGAACCATCCAAAAAACAAAAGGAAATGAACCCAAAACACCATGGCTATCTAGGAAATGGAAAGGCTAGGAAAATCCACTATCAATCCAAGAAATCCTCCATGCCCTATGACAAATCATAACCAAGAAACCACATTCATATTCCATGCATGCCAAAAATAGTGAGGAAAACATACATGCAACTTGGTATCTGCAAGAAAAACTTGCTATAGCTATTGATCTTGATGTCTTGTAGCACTTTCCTACTCTTCCTTTTCCATCTTGCTCCAAGAATCCAAGTATGCCACACTTTCCAAGAGTGCTCCAAGAAAACTCGAACAGTCCAAGAGTATGAGAGAGATAATAGAATGAGAGCTCCAAAACTGAAATGAAAAAAAGCTACATTCACCAAGCCTAAGAAAAAGCTTTGCAACTGATCCTCAGAAGCATTTTATCAATTAGGCCTCTATTTTCTTTAATTTCCATTACTTTCCTTCATTTTCCTCCTCACATGCAACCTGTAACCTTTCAACTTCCTTTTCTCCTAATTTCCATTATTTTCATAAATAAATGTTCCAAAAATTCCATTTTGTCTTTCCAAGTCTTTTCCATTGCCTTTTCCAATTTCCTTAGCCATAATAAATCGAAGTGACGCCCCACTAGGATTTTTATTCCCACCATTCAGCTTGGAATATGTCTCCCATGACTGTAGTCTTTTATATTTTACATGGATTTTTAACTAGGGATGTTACAAAACCCTCCCCCTTGGTGGAACACTGTCCTCGGTGTTCAATGACACCTATAACCACTAAGACCACTAAAAACAAAACATACTTACCATGGAGCTTTATAATATACCTCGTTGCAATATTTACAATGATCATCTGCTAGAACATGACAAACATACCGTTTACTGGAGCTTTATGTTGGGCACAGCCCAACTTGGTCCAATTTTGGTCAAAGACTCTGCAACTTGAGGAGCGGAGTGCATAGAGTCCATGAAGTTGTGTGTATCACAAAAGTGTTTAGGAGCTTCGGCCTGGGTTGAAGCCCCTCATTTTGTAACAGGTGTCAGGGTTTTAGCTCATTGTTTTGTTGAGTCCATGGTATGTGGACCATAGTTTTTGTAGGAATGTAATGTATTTAAGGACATGTAATGCTTTGTGTTTAGGTCTTAAGGAAAGGGTCCCTAGCTGAGTGAATGGAGGCCTTGGAAGAGTCTGCAGTTGAGTGCGTAGACCACCCGCAACTTGACATGCAGGTCGAGAAGTTGTATGTATTCAAAGATCTATCTTAATAAAGAAGAAGAAAATGTGGCAATGTCTTGTTTATGTATATTCATAATTTGTGTTCATATGTACTAATATGCATGCTTTTTACTTATTTATGTGAAGGAATAAATGTTATATTGTTCTCTGATATGTTTATGTAATAAGTGCAAATCTATGAAGTAAAGCATCAGCGTGAAGTCTTTTATTTATGCAAAGTTGTAAATCAGTATAAAACATAAGAAAACACATGGGTGCCTTAACGCAGTATCCCTCTAGCTACAAAAACCTGGTTCTACAACCTCTAATAACCTCTTCGGGTGAGACTATGATCTGCTTGCAAGTTGTTTCCGAAAGGGCTAGTGGTTGAGGGTTTTTTTGGTGTGTAGTACACTTTGAACCCAATTCCAAGCCCCTTAAGCCAAAAAATGATTCCATTGTTGGGACTAGGATCTATTTGATGGATATGTTTTGGCATCCATAGAAGAAGGAAATCCAGGAGTAGGTTGAACAAAAAGAGAGAGAATTTGCAGTGCAGGAAAACAAAAATTTGTGATTGTTGGCTAAAGCCTGGTTTCATAAGTATCTCTTTACAGAAAAACACGAGATCTTCTTTGCGACGTTTTCTAAAGAACTATATAAATGGGTATCAAATTTGACCAAGCATAAGACCTGTTTCAAAAACAATGAGCCTACTGTGTGGAGCCCTGAATTGATACAACGACTCATGAATACTAACAACAATATCTCAAGAACGGTTGATTTTTGGACTGACAATATCCTGGGAGGATTTATTACTGAGTTCACAATAAACATGACAGTATCTTATAGCGAAGCTGAGCGAATATTTTTCAAGGGTCTGCGAGGTAAGTACCTAAATTATTTGAAGTTGTGGATTAAAATTATTTTGTGTGAAAAGAGCATACTATGAATGAAGAGAGATTAATGTTTAGATGAAGAGGGAATAAGTCTGAACCAGGACTGATATCTACGCAAAGTGGAAAGCAATATAGAGTAGATCGCGAACCAAAGAAATTTATTGAAAATGAATATAATACCTTGTTAGGTGGGTCTGAGAGTGAAGAAGAAGGAAGTAACCCTGCAACCCTGCGGTATTCCCCCTCCCATCCTGAAGGTGTGTCTAAGTTAGGAGTTGAGATAAATCAGGGCATCTTTGGGATTCCCCATCCATCTACTCCCCTTATCCTTCATCCCCCTCCCCTTACCCCCTATCGCCCTCCCCTCCCCCTAACCCCCCAAGAAGAAAAATGGGTGATGAAATTAAGTTTCCTAACTTTAGAGGACTTGGATCGGAGGATCCTAAGAAATTCTAGTTTGTAGCTAATGTAGTATGGAAAGAAAGATAGATCACTTACGAAGATCTAAAGAAGAAACATCTCATGACGACACTGTGAGAAAGAGCGTTGACATGGTACATGAAGTATTCTGTGACTAATCAGGATACTTCATTGGATGATATTAAGAAAGCACTGATATTAGAATTCAAGAAGTTGAAATCAAAATAAAACAGTATTACAAAGCTTAAGGAAATCAAGCAGACGACTACTGAGTCTATGTGGGATTTGGATCAACGATTCAAGGTGTTAATGGGACAAGTAAGCTTTAATATACCCCCAGAATAGCATAAAGAATGGTTTATAGATGTGTTTCTACCACATATCAAGTTACCCTTGACACAACAGAAGATCGTGACTCAAGCCAAAGCATTGGAGATTGCAATGAAGCTAGAAGTCTCTCCGATCAGAGATACTCATTCAGGAGTACAATAAATTCAGAGCCAACTAGCAAATTTGACCTTGGAATTGCAAGATCTCAAGAAAGGCAAAGAAACAATATCATAAGTGTGGTGTACAAAATACAAAGTAGAGGGCCATTATAAGGACCAATGCCCAATGTTCAGAGATTACTTGGCAAGTGGAGCACCTAATACAGTAAACCTAGGATCAAGTTTGTGGTGTGAGATTTATAGAAAGAGAGGCCAACATCGCTATGAAGATTGTTATTTATTATAGAAGTATGTGAAGACCCCAAAGTAGTTTTTTTGAAACTTTTGTAAGTCAGTGGGCCGTCATGAGAGAAATTGTCGAAGTTATGACTTGATGATGAAGTGCATTGTTGATGCTTATAGACTGCAAGATGAAGGACATACACATGAGGAGCCAGGATAGCTACACCTGCAAGATGTTGAGGTACTCATAAAAGAAACATAGTAGATTGGCAGTAGTTTTTAAGATTAATGTGGATAAGGTTTGACTCAATTGAAACATAAATAAAAGTAAATTATGATGGTTAGGTTGATCCTCGAGAGCATATTAATCACTGCACTTTGATTTGGAAAGAAATTCCAGAACAAGAGTGGGTACATGTGTCTATCCACACACTAGAAACGATTCCTATGAATTGGTATCTTGAAACAAAATTGTGACATGGAACTGTGAACTGGACAAATTTGGTTGAAGGGTTCACGCTAACATTCAGTGTTGAAAATGATTGTCCGTGTATAGAATTGACTCTTCAAGTAATCAGAGTAAAGGTTTTTGAGAATGAAACTCCATTCACTGGGAAGCATGATTGGGTTACGGAGTTACAACATGCATTGGAATGTTATAATATCACTCCTGAAGAAGATGAATATCTACGAAATATTGATATACCAGAATTAGAAGGAAATTGCAAAGTTGGTGGACCAAACCCAGAAATATTGGATATAACACAACCAGTAAAAACATAGAAAGTGAATAGTGGGATAGAGGAAGACCCGAAGTTTGTGATGATTAGAGACTATTGGGACACAAATACAGTTAGTAAAATCACAGGGCTACTACATAAATACCAGGAGCTATTCCCTATGAAGTTTTCAAAAATGAAGGGAATACTAGGGGACCTAGGAGTTATGAGGATCCCTCTAAAACCTGGCGCAAAGCCTGTGAAGAAAATACCTTATAGGTTGAATCCGAAATAAAAGGAAAAGGTAAAGGAAGTATTATGATGCTAGAAATAGGGATCATCGAGCCTGTAGAAGAGCCTGAATGAGTAAGTCTTATGATAGTTCAGGAAAACAAGACTAAGGGAGAGATCAAAATTTGTGTTGACTTGAGGAAAATAAATGATGCATGTGTGCATGACCCCTTCCCTACACCATTTACAAATGAAGTATTGGATAATGTAAGAGGTCACGAGGCCTATTCTTTCATAGATGACTTTTCGAGTTACCATCAGATCAAGATTGCGCCAAAAGATAGACATAATACAACTTTTGCAACAGAGTGGGGCTCATTTCAGTACACGGTGATTCCTTTTGGCTTGAAGAATGTGCCTGCCATATTTTCTAGAGTTGTAGCCGCAGCATTTAAGGAGTGCATACGAAAATTATTGGAAGTTTACTTCGATGATTGGACAATATTTGGGCTATTAAAGAAGAATATTGCAAGCTTAAGTCTTATGTTGGATACATGTAGACAACATCAAATTTCACTTAACTTTAAGAAGTATATATTTTGTGTGCCTTGTGGCATACTCTTGGAGAATTTTGTGTGTTAACAGGGTTTGCTGGTGGATCCTACGAAGATAGAAGTCATCGTAAACTTTCCAGCACCGAAAACAATGAGACAATTGTGCACAACACTTGGACACACTAGCTAATACATAAATTTTATAAAGGGGTATGCGCATATAAATTCTCCAATGGATAATTTATTGAATAAAGATGTCACTTTTAAATGGGATGAATAATGTCAGAAGGGAGTGGATATACTGAAGGAGAAGATGGTAACTGCGCCGATATTAGTTTTTCCATACTGGAATAAATAATTTCTTGTATATGTTGATGCATCTTGCATAGCATTGGGTATAGTGTTGGCATAGCTAGGAGTAGGTGAAGTTGATCACCCCATAGATTTTGCAAGAAAAAAATTTTCCAAGGAAAAAAACAACTATACCACAACAGAAAAATAAGGGTTAGCTATGATTTATGCATTACAAAAGTTCATTCACTACTTGTTGGGAACACATTTCGAGATGTCCATTGATCACTCCACACTGAAATATTTGGTGAATAAGCCTGTTTTAGGAGGAATTCTTTTCGATGGTTGTTTTTGTTCCAAGAGTAGGATTTCGATGTTGTAGTCAATCCAGGAAGATTGAATGCTGGGCTCAATCATTTGTTGAGGTTGGATACTAGAGAAGAACCCACCAATGTTGAATATAACCTTCCCGATGAGAATTTGTTCGCAATTAGGGTCATGGATGATCACTTCGCAAATATCATCCAGTTTTTGGCCATAGGAATGGTGCCCACAAAATACAGTACACGACATAATAATGAGTTGGTGATAAAAGATTTTGGTTTCACATTGTATGCAGGGATTGTACAAAATTGGACCGAATGAAATACTGGGAATATACATCCCAAAACATGAAAGGCAGAGTATTCTCATGGAAGTTCATGGAGGACCCGCATGTGGACAATATGCAAGAAAGGCCATTGCACAGAAAATATTGGAAGCTTGGTTATGGTGGCCCTCAATACATAAGGATGCAAAAGAATTTTTTCGAGCATGTGATATATGCCAAAGAACAAGAAGGCCATCTAGAAGAGACAAAATTCCATTAAATCCATAGGTGACATTGCAAGCATTTGACAGGTGGGCTATTGACTTTGTTGGACCTATTAATCCACTAGGAAAGAAGACTGGTGCAAGATACATAATCACTGTGACTGATTATTTGGTAAGGTGAGACAAGGCACAACCTGTGAAGGATTGTAGTGCAGATACCACTGCAAAGTTCATTTTTGAATACATTATGTCCAGACTTGGGTGTCCAAGGATATTAATGAGTGACCAAGGGTCACATTTCTTGAATAAGACCATTGAAGAATTAACTGAGGATTTTTAAGTACACCATCAGAAAAGTACCCCATATCACACTCAAGCGAACGGGACAGTCAAATATTTCAAAGAAAATTTTGGAGAATGCACTCACAAAAGTGTGCAATGTGAATAGGAATGAATGGGATCTAATAATTCCAGCAGTGTTGTGGGCATATAGAACAACATGCAATGAATTGACATGCCATACACCTTTTAGGTTGATATATGGAAAAGAAGTAGTCCTGCCTATGTAATACATTGTGCCTAGTTTAAGAATTGCAACCTTCATAGACATGGAAAATTCCGATATAATGGAGGAGAAGATGGTGCAATTTCTTGCTTTGGAAGAGGACAAGTTTATAGTAGGTTTTCATTAGCAAGTTTAGAAAGCAAGGGAGGAAACCTAAAATGATAACCACATCAAGTAAAAGACACTTTGGGAAGGAGATCTTGTACTGTTATGTGATATAAAATTCAAAAAGTTCCCAAGAAAATTTAAAACACATTGGCTAGGACCATATATCATCAAACATTTCTCTGATGGTGACGCAGTTTAGCTCGTAAAGTTAAATGGTCAGCTGACTCCAAGATGAGTGAATGGTAGTAGATTGAAGGTATACATGGACGAATCTATCCCTAAAGCTTCACACTAAAAGAATAAAGGAGAAGAGTATTACTGTCACCTGTAGTTGAAAGTGGGCACTAGACTACTACTTTGCAGAAGGGGAATTCACCGAAGAAGGCTACTGAGCGATATTTAGGGGTATGTTGAAGTTAGAAATAAGTGCTATAAAAGACTGTTGGTCCAACCACAAAGGCATTGATAGAAGAAGTGCGCCAAGAGGACAAGCAAGTAGCATAAATAATTTAGCAGTATAATGCCTCCTATATGAGAATCACAACAAATATTCGAGGCACAACATCTAGGTGACTCGGGACAAGTCACATGTGAGTGTGAGGGGCCTATTGGGTGTGACCCAACTTATTCCAATTTTGGTCAAAGACTCCACAACTTGAGGAGAGGAGTGCACGGAGACCATGGAGTTCTATGTACCGTGCAAGTGTTTCAGGGCTTCGAGATGGGTTGAAGGCCCTCATTTTGTTATGGGTATCGAGGTTTTAGGTCATTGTTTTGTTGATTCCATGGTATGTGGACCATGGTTTTTGTAGCAATGTAATGTATTTAAGGAAATGTAATGCTTTGTCGATAAGAATCATTAGATCATAATAAAGGGAGAACTTAAGTGATTGAGACTTTTGTTCTATGTTTAGGTCTTAAGGAAAGGCTCTGTAGTTGAGTGCTTGGAGGCCTTGGAAGAGTCTGCATCTGAGTGTGAAGACCACCTATAGCTAGGTGTGCAGGTCGAGAAGTTGTATATGCTGAAAGATCTATCTTAATAAAGAAGAAGAAGTTTTGGAAACTTCTTGTGTATATGTATTCATAATATGTGTTCATATGCACTGATATGCATGATTTTTACTTATTTATGCAAAGGAATACATGTTATATTGTTTTATAATATGTTTAGGTAATAAGTGAAAATATTTGAAGTAAAGCATCAACACGAAGTCTTTTATGCATGTGAAGTTGTAGATCAATATAAAACATAAGAAAACACATGGGTTCCTCAACGTAGTATCACTCTAGCTGCAGCATTATGGTTCTCAAACCTCCCATATCTGCTTCAGGTGAGATTGCGATCTTCTTACAGGTCGTTGCTGAAAGGGCCAGTGATTGAGGGTTTTTTTAGTGCACAGTACACTTTGAACTTGGGCCCAAGCCCCTTAATCCAACACTTTATAACATAATTCATTACAGTATTTACAATAATAACCACGTATACACACATACAAATTTTCTTCACACAACAAATAATCATACTGTCTATGGAGTTTTATAAATCTAGCTTGATACAGTATTTATAATAATTCACACATACACACATATGCACATTTGCTCAACCAACAAATAAAAAGGATATGATGCATACATTTGCAACTAGGGAATCAAGAGGCTCACACCTCCACCCTCACAGTAATACTAGGATTCACCTCCTTCCTAGGAAGTCCAGAATCCACTGCAAGGTCAAATATGCATTCAATGTCTAACGTTATAATCATGTGCCACTTGTCCTCTCAGTGAACAATTACCAAATCATTCTTCCAGAGCACACTCCCAATGTGCAGTTGATTCCATCTGGAAATGATAATGACCAAAACAAATATATCCTCAACCTTCCCTTCTTTGCTACATATCCCCTTGGGCAATCTAGTCACCCCCTTCCATGTAGTCACACACCTTCCAAGTTTCGTTGGCACCCTCATCCTGGGTAGTCCATCCCACGACAAGGTTTCCTCGGAAGGTCAAAGAAATGAGGCATATGCTTGCATTAAAACCGTCATACCAGTCATATCATTCTCATGGAAATCAATGGATGCTATTGGGTACCAGTGTGCCATAATGACCCTGCTCTTGAATTCTTTACCAGCATACTACTGCTCGTTCTAATTCCTTTTGTTGCTGCTGCTAATTCTTGCAGTCAGTTTCAACCACCCATCTAGGCATTTCATGCTTTCCTATACCAAGCACATAATTTCCATTAGAATCAAAATAAATTGAAATAACGTAAAATCATACCTTATTGGCGGCTGTCAACAAGGTACACTTGCAATTTTGTTCGCTTCCTATCACAACAAGTCAAACTATCATCTTTGACCAAATCATCATGTACAAACATATCACATCAATTTAGCTCAAAACATAACCATCATAGATCAAAATCATAAATCGCATGTAACCATCATAAATCAGAATCATAGATCACTTGTAGTCATCATAGACCAGAATCATTAATCACATGCATAATAAAACTAAAATAAAATATTGATACTTATCCTTTAATTAATCCTTAACTTCTACCTTTGTCCTTATTCTGTATGCACACTGGATTCGTTGCCACACCCGACAAACACCCAATGTACAAAACAACACAATACATACTCCTACATCCAGTGTACACCACAACACAATACAGACACCTACACCCGGTGTACAACACAACAAAAATACGTATATAGAGTACAACATAATGAATACATATGTCATGAAACCATGACTGCACAATGCACATACATAGTACCAAATGCCTGCAACACAACATGTATGACATGCGCACAATACCACATGTACACCAGTATCATATGCACAGCATGTACACAATACCACCTATACACAACACCACCTGTAAAACATGTGCACAACATCACATGTACATGACATCACCTGCACAACGTGCACACAATGCCACATGTACACCACACCACCTATACAATGTTTACACAATACCACATGTACACAGTGCCACATGCATGACATGTACATGACACGACATGTACACAACATCACATGCATGGCATGTATACAACATTCCCCTACACACAACACCACATGTACAACATGTACACAATACCACATGCACACAACACCATATGTACATAGTACCACTTGTACAACATGCACACAACACCATATGTACATAACACTACATATATAACATGTACATAGCATCATATGTACACAACATTGCATATCCAACATGCGCACAACACCATATGTACACAACGCTGCACATCCATCATCCACACAGTACGATATGTACACAACACCACATATCCAACATGTACCTAGCACCATCTATACCCAACACTGCATATGAAATATGCACACAACACCATAGGTACAATCGTTGAATATAAAATATGCACAACATATACACAACAATAGCACTTCACATCCAAGATCATAATGCCTCTACCAAGGAACCTTGCTTCCATTCTCTCTCCACCATCCATGCTTATCCTAGCATGTAGCGGATCACATAGTTTTCATTCCGTTGATGTATCTCAATGCAATAGCATGCCCATAACATAAACATAAACATAGTATAATCACATAATATCAATTCATATCCACATGATAGTGACCTGAGGGATTTCTTAGGCTACTCTTCCCACTTTATTCCTCATGAACCAAGAATATCTTCATGTTATTCACCTACATAAGCAATCATTTCTCCGCAAGAATGATTCCTAACAATCCTGTTAGACAGCAACATACATACATACATACATACATACATACATACATATATATATAAACATTATCACAAAAACAATCATGATCCATGATGACCATGTCATACATGACATACATACATACATACATACATGTATACATCTATATACATCAGCATAATCATGATCACAACATAATTACTAGATATCATAAGGTCAAGATTAAGAGAACTCCCTTTATCCATGCACAACATGCACAACATTGAGAACAATTGTTCCCAACATAGCCAAGGAATTGGATGCCTCACATTCATTCACTTTACCTTTCCTGTTAGCTTTCTCATGATTGTCCTGCCACCATCCATTTACACTAATGGACTCAACCAACTTAGCCGACTTTCATACTCTTGCCTTTAGCCACCCTTATACATGCACCCACTTCATCTGAGTCTTACAATTCTTGTTGGGTTCCACACAAATCTCCTAACGTTCCATCAAATTTATTATTTCCCAACCAATTCCCAAGACCCTCAAAACATAAAAGGTAAGAACAAGAAACAAACAAGAAGAAAATCATGAAAACCAATAACAATTAGAAACTGCAAACAAAGTGCCATGATCATGGACTAGACATAACAAAATTGCAAATCAAGCGCAAGAAAATTACAAGGTATCAAAAGCACAAGACTCTCAATAGACACCATGACTCAATCCCATGGTTCCCAAGGAAAGCTCAACCTGAACCTTCTTCAAGATTCCATGGAAATTTCTTTGCCATGCAATTCTCTATATCATACTTCCATAACACAATTGTTAGTGCATAAATAAATGTAATAATATACCAATTATCTTACCTTGTTGTGCCAATCACTTTGCCTTGTAACTAAACACACATGTCAGCTAAATGTTCCAAATATCAATACAACATATCTACTACTTTGAAATCAACATTTACCAATACTAACAATGATGTCATAATCCATAGTCAAATCGTAGTCATCAGACATAATATTACAACTATCACCTACTTACACTCAAGCACATATTAGCTATCTCAACACATATGTGTTAGTACAATCATCTTAAAACAAGATCATTTGAACATATACTAATATTATGCAATTCATCAAATATTCAACCAATTTTCAAACATACTATGTTAAATAAATCAACTAGACAACATAATAGACACCAAGCACCAAATAGATGACATAGTCAAACTCATACCTTAATGTCATAACCCTAACCATCTCCATAGGCCAATCCAATTTAGCATGATACATATAACATCAATATCTTAATGTAATAACCCTAATCATTAACAACAAAAAGTTAACATATAACATGCTGATAAACAACATATAACATAATCGCCAAGTTAACTATCATAAAACAATAAAAGCAATGCATACAACCATAGGTTATTGCCATTCATGACTATCTGACACATGTGCATATGAATACACTAATCAACTAGCATCTATCATGCATGTAACTATAACATCAATAGAATTAAATGCATACACATAACCATTATACATATGACAATTCTTAACATACATCCCTGCATGCCCAACATACAAACTTTTATGATGGTACACTCTTGCCTCGAGATCCAATGCTGCAACTTCACTTTGATGGTTTTCATCTCCTACTTTATCTCAACCAACTCATTAGCATCATAACATACCAATAACATCATGATCACCTACTTGCATACAATGACCTCACAATGCATGTCTAACCTACCATACATGCATAACCATAACCATGACAATGCATGCATAACAACTTATATACACTAACATGCATAACAAATTCATATACAACCATACACTCATGATGACACATCCCACAACGATACCATTAACCTTCACATGGCGACATCACTACAACCATGATCAACACCATGAAAATGAAACAAGAACATGGACTACAAGCATGAGGAACACATATGCAACTGACAAGAATGCATGACCAACACACTGCCCATCTAGTCTGAGAGGTGAACCATGCTCTGATACCACTTTTTGGTATCAGATATCACACAAAGAGACCGGAAACTAGACACCACTCAAATAGAATGAAACTTGGCTCTAATACCACTCTGTAACACCCTCCTCCCACATCTACCCAAGTAACTGGCTAACTGAGGTAAACATGTGACGAAAAGTTACTATGATATGATTCAACTCCCTATGTGTTACTTAAGGAAGTAGAACTGACAAAAAACATCACACGGACCTTCCACATCAACAACATAACTCCTAGGATCCATCCCAACCACTCAGGTAATTAGCCCCTGAGACCAACTGAAGTTTTAGTGCATCAAACCCCTAGATGCTCCCTTTATATGGACAAGGGTGCATCTAGGAGGCTCTAGAAGATCCCACAACAAGGGCAAGGGAGCTTCCAGGGACCTTTTTCCCTAGTGATGTGCCTGCAACTCTAGGATTTGTGCCACTTTTTTAGGCCCAGATCCTACATCACTGCCCAGAACTCAATGACACCTTCAGAAATGAATTTACACAACATAACATTGATATATTTGCAAAAACATTGACAAGGACAAGATTGGACCAATACTAGCCATGACAGGCATTTCACCAAACATGAAAGCCACATGTCTTAACAACGAACTGAGCATACGGGTCTCATAGTTGTATGAGAATCATTAAGAAGCTTTGATATCTCACCACATTAGCTACAATTTCAACTATTATTCCATAAATGCACTGTTCATCATTCACAAGTAAAAACACGATATGAGCCAAATATCATGATAGTCATAAAACTCATTCATAACCAGAATATAAACATCAGATATGCCAAGCATAGAAAAACCATATAAGCCATATAACAATAAGCATATTTACCCATCAATACCATATGAAAGATATCTTATTTCCATAAGAAAAATGCAACCAAGTTAGGGACTTCCACGTACCACTTGACCATATCCATGGTTGAGCCAAATCTCTCTTTGGTTAGTCACCACCTGTACCATATTCCAAGCATGAATGTGGGATCTCATGGAATAATCCATCAAAAATGAACTAGGGATTCTATAGGCAAAAACACCTCAAACCATCAAATAGTGATTCCACCTCATGATTAGACATCACAAACCATCACTAGATTGGTATCTACCCAAACCTTCTAGGGCTCTAGAGTGTTTTTTCCTACCAAGGCTTCTAGGATTAGTAACTCAACCCACAGCTACCACCGGGATCCAGAGCGTTTGTCCAACCAAGGCTCCAAGACTAGTAACTCAACCCACCAAGTGCTCTAGAGAAATTGTCCAATGAATGCTCTAGGACTAGTAACTCAACCCAAGTTGTTATAGGGCTTGAAAGCGTTTGTCCAACCAAGACTCCGGGAACTAGTGACTCAACCCACAACTAAAGGAACATGTGAACCAACTAGAAAACAAAAGGAAATGAACCCACAACACCATAGTTATCCAGGAAATGGTAAGGCTAGGAAAATCCACTATCAATATAGTAAATCCTCCATGCCAATGATATATCATAACCAAGAAACCACATGCATATGCCATGCATCCCAAAACTAATGAGGAAAACATACATCCAACTTGGTACCTGCAAGAAAAACCCATTGTAGTTGTTGATCTTGATGTCCTCTTGTGCTTTCCTACTCTTCCTTTGCTTTATTTCTCCAAGCATCCAAGTATGCCAAACTCTCCAAGAGTGCTCCAAGAAAAATCTAAGGGTCTAAGAGTATGAGAGAGATAATATAATGAGATCTCCAAAACTAAACTGACAAAAAGATACACTCACCAAGCCTAAGAAAAGTCTTTCCAACTGATCGTCATAAGCCTTTCTATCAATGAGGCCTCTATTTTATTCAATTTCCATTATTTTCCTTCATTTCCCTCCTCACATACAACCTATGACCTTTCACCTCCCTTTTCTCCTAATTTCCATTATTTTCATAAATAAATGTGCCAAAAATGCCATTTTTCCTTTCCAAAACCTTTTGCCATTTCCTTTGAAAATTTCCTTAGCCATAATAAACCTAAGTGAAACCCCACTAGGATGTTTTTTCCCACCATTCCGCTTGGAATACCTGTCCCATGACCATGGTCTTATATATTTTTTCATGGAATTTGAACCAGGGTTGTTACACCCAATGTCCTCTTGCACTTTCCTGCTTTTCCTTTGCCTTCTTTCTCCAAATTCCAAGTATGCCACACTCCTCAAAGAGTGCTCCAAGAAAACTCTAAGTGTCAAAGAGGATGTGAGAGAGAGAATAAAATGAGAGATCCAAAGTTGAATTGAAAAAAAAAAAAAATTAACAAAAACCACAAACTGATCCTCATAAGCCTTTTTATCAATGAGGCCTCTATTTATTCATTTTCCACTATTTTCCTCTAATTTACTCCTCACATGAAACCTGTGACCTTTCACCTTCCTTTTCTCCTAATTTCCCATATTTTCATAAATAAAATGCCAATAAATGCCACTTTACCTTTCGAAAGCCTTTGCCATTTCCTTTTCCAATTTCCATAGCCATTAATTAATCACAAGTGATCCCCATCACTAATAATGTGTTTTCCCAACATTCAGCTTGGAATATGTGTCCCATGACCTTGGTTAATATTTTTCCTTTATTAACTTTATTACATGGATTTTTTACTAGGGTTGTTACAGGTCTCACTTGCCAATCTCTCTGCCTCTTTATGTTTAGGATGGTTCCATCAACTTGATAAAATTTTATACCCTTTATATTGCTCATTCCTCTAGGATGAGATTCCTCTATGTCCTTCTCATGCTCATTAAAAACTAAATGACACCAAGTATCCTTTTATCTCTTTTTTAGGATCATTAAAACTAAATGAAAAAGGAACTCTTGAGCTCACTTGTATTCTCGTTCGAGCTAATTAAACCATGAAGGAGACTAAAATGAGAAAAGGGAGGGATTTAATTTGCTTGAGTTATCAGTCAAAATGGCAGTGCCAGTTGCATCACCCTTAAACATGGCACCTTTTTGTGTCATTTCCTCATATATGGGTTTTATCTTGCATAAGAACTGTACCATACTTATGAGTTTGTTTAATCCTCCACTAGTTACTCTTCCACTTAGTATGGAGTATTCTGCAATGCATCTTTTATTATTGCATGATATCATGTGGTTCTCATTAGTAATGCTTCCAAGTATTTTTTGTGTTGTGTTGATCCGAATTGGATCCTCAAACAATTACATGATTGTTAAGAATGAATGACAGAATTCAAGAAATCTTATATCTCTCATAAATAACCTCCAAATAATGGTAATTTGCAGCCAGCACGGAGCAATGAGGACCTTTGGTCAAAGTGTTCTGACCGTTGGCCCATGGAGACCATGCATGGCACAAAAATGGCAATTGGGAAGCTCAGATCCAAAAATGGAGCATGCACTAATTGTGTATCTCTAGGCAAAACCCCTCAAGAAGGAAAAGCCCCAAGCACTCGGTCACAAGGAAAACTGGAAAACCTTGGGAAAGTGCTAAAACCGACAAGGCAGGTCCCACGCTCAAAACCAGCAGAATATCAGAGGCATTTCGAGAGGTAAGTAGATTTGGCCGAGGACCTAGTGATTCCATACACTGAGTGACGCGTGTCCGGCAGGGAGATAGAGAAACCGCTTACATCGCAGACTAACGTTCGAGCAACTCAATCATGCGATATAAGTGAAAACCGTAGGATCTGGGGGCTCCAGATCAATGGCGGAGGTTCAACCTGATGGATGACGGGACCCGAGGGAGAAATAAACTATGGTGCATAAGATTTGAAGTCCGATTTGACCAATGAATCTATAGAATTATCCGTTTCATAGGCATCTAGGAAATAAGGGAAACAATGATCGTTCAGGAAGAACTGACACTCAATTCGCAAAGAGACAAGTGGCCACCTCTCTGTGAAGTGTTACACAGTGACGATGTCGCATGGTAGAGGAGTCCCAGCGGGCAGAGGCAGGTGATCCAGAGGGCTGAGTATCCGAAATGAACAGCTGAAGGAACGAACTGGCTTTAAAGCCACGAGTTGATAGGAAACAGGGGGAACAGTGAGGCAGAGAAGCAGTGAAGAAGCCAAAGGCCAAGAGACATAGAAAGAGAGGCAAAGTTGTAGAGGGTAGAGAAGCTGAGTTGACCATCAGAGTAAGGGTAGCATCGAGTAGATAGAGACCAATTGAGGTCCAAATTTGGTAAGGGGAGTCTGTGAACTCTAAGGACTTGGGAATTCCAAGTTCCATCCTACTAATCATCCTTTGTCAAGTGCGACTCAGATTGAGCTCCTTATTGTAAGACTTTGCTTAAAAACATAACAAAAAGGCCACCACTGAAGGCTGGACTAGGAGACATAGCCCAAAAGGATTGGGTGAACTCCTTATTAAATTTTGTTGTGTTTATGTTTGCTTACTATGATCTCTTACTTTTTCAAGTGTCTGTGTATTTTGCAATCTTATCGATCCGTTGCACAAGATAACATAGACACACACACCAGCACATGAGTCTATAATACCTTCATTAATTTCCTGAGGTCACCTAGGGGTCATTTCAGATCAAGTGGTATCAAAGCTAAAGGTTGTTAAGGTTAGACAAGCTTGTGTTGGATTTAGCTGTTGAATGCTAACTAGATTGAAGCTCAAATTACGAGAAGGAGAGTTGGTCGAAACTAACCCTGAAAATGGAAGAGTCTACCCTTAGAAGACAATGTCAGAGGAAGGTTTTGTGGGCCCAGACCCTCAATTTATAGATAGTTTCTTGGCCATGAGATCCATGGTAGAGGAAATGTATAAGGACTTTAGAAAACATAAAGATGAGGAATCATCAAGCTCCAAACAAGATAAAGGAGAAGAAGAGTCTCTCCTCCATGACCACTCAAAAGGCAAAGGGAAAGAAGAAAACTTTCTCACACCTCCTAATAGCCCTGAAGATAAAAAGAAGACATCTTTTATTAAACTAGATGTTAAATTTTATTTACCAATATATCATGGAGAGTTGAATGCAAAAAAGCTAGACAATTGGATCAGACAAATTGATGTTTATTGCAGAGTGTAGAGTATCGACTCAGACAAGAACAAGATTCAGCTGGCCAGCCTATGCCTTGGGGGAACTGCCTTTGTTTGGTTGGAAGGCAGGACCCAAGTTGACATGAAGAGACATGGTAAGACTCTTTTTGTTTGGAGTGAATTTGTTTCTGCAATCAAAAAACAATTCTATCCATTGGCCTACATGCAGCAAGCCATGATGAGCTGGCAAACTCTTCGCCAATTGAAAGGGCAAAGTGTACAAGTTTACACCCAAGAATTTAGGAAGAGAGCTTTGATTCTAGGAATCTCATTAGACTCACCTGAGACTCTGTTGAAGTACATCGGTGGTCTACACAGCTACATGAGGCACACTATCCTCATGTTTAATCCCACTAGTATAGATGAGGTATTTGTTCAAGCTATGCATCTAGAAGCTAGAGGAAAGAATGGGAACCCAGAGTTTGGAGGATCATCCAAGCCCATTGTAAGCAAGAATAAGGATAAAAGAAAACATAAATGGAAAGAGAGGAACACCAAGACTACACAGAAAAGCAAGTGTTCATGTACTCACTGTAAGAAGGATGGGCATGATGATGAGCACTGTTGGATTCTGCATCCGGAGCTGAGACCTAAGAAGTTTGAGGGCAAGAAGAAGAAGACTACTATAGCTATTAAAAAATATTTGGGGTTGGACTCAGGAGATGAAACAACCATTGCAGCCACAGGTATAAAAGGTAAGAATTCTGAAGCATCTACTAGTAATTTTGCACAATCTACTATTGATGAAGAAAATGAGAGAAAAAGGCATGAGCTTTTCCATATTCGAGTTATTTCCAAACATCAAAAGAATGATACTTTTTTGATAGTGGGCTCACAAGTAAATTTAAATATTTCTAAAGCAATTGTAAAGAAGTTGGGATTACTGACTACACCTCACAAGAAACCATACCCATTAGGTTGGTTAAGTGATAAAGCACAACTACAAGTGACTAGACAATGCAAACTCAAGTTTTCTTTTGGGTCAGCATTTGCAGATGAGGTTGAGTTAGATATAATTCGTTTGGATATATGTGGAATTTTTTTAGGAAGTCCTTACTTGTATGATAGAAAAGCTATTTTCTATAGAGTTGAGAAAAAGTATCTACTTGTTAAAGATGGAACAGAATACTTTGTGAGAGCTCATAAGCTCAAGAATAATTATACTCTCAGAAACTCAAGGCAGATGAAACAAATTGTAAATTCATGCAAACAATTTTTACTGATGGTTGTAAAGGAAAAGAAACCTGATAAAACCAATCTATTTAAGTGTTGTGATGCTAAACAGCAAGCTGATTTAGAAAAAGTTGTTTTAGAGTATGATATCTTGTTTTAAGAACCTAAAGGTTTGCCACCCAAAAAGGAAATAGTGCATGATATAAATTTGCAGCAAGATGCTCCATTGCCTAACATTGGGATGTACAAGTTGTCCGCTTTAGAGAATGCAGAAATCAAGAAGCAGGTGCAGGAGTTTCTCAAGAAGGGGTTCATCAGACTAACACATCACCATGTGGGTCACCAATAATTTTGGTGAGAAAGAAAGATGGCTTGTGGAGAATGTGCATTGATTACTGAGCACTGAATAAAATAACAATAAAAAATCGTTATCCCCTTCCTCCCATAGATGATATTTTAGATCAGTTAAAGGAAGTTGTTTATTTTTCCAAGTTAGACTTGCATAGTGGATATCATCAGGTCAGAGTTGCAGAACAAGATGCATGGAAGATTGCTTTCAAAACAAAGTAGGGATTGTATGAGTGGCTGGTTATGCCTTTTGGCTTAACTGATGCTCCTGCTACTTTCATGAGAGTAATGAATGATGTGCTCATACCTTTTCTTGACGATTTTGTTATTGTATATCTGGATGACATTCTTATATTTAGAAAAACATGGAAAGAACATTTAAATCATGTTAAGTAGACATTAGATGTTTTGAAAAGAGAAAAATTTTATGTTAAACTCTCAAAATGTGAATTTGGCAAAACATCTTTGAATTATTTGGGACATATAGTAGGGGTGATGAATTGAAGATAGATCCCTCTAAGGTGGCAGTCATTGTAAACTAGCCTAAACCCAAATCTGCTACAGAAGTTAGAAGCTTCTTAGGAGTAGCACAATATTGGAGAAATTTCACTTCTAACTTTTCCATAATTGCATCTCCCTTACATGCTTTAACAAGATTGAATAAGGTGTTTCAGTGGGGAGGCAAATAGAAGAAAGCCTTCGACACCTTGAAAGAAAAGATTAGTACAACACCAGTGTTAGTGTCAGTCTTTGCAGCCTTCCTCCAGTGATCAAACATGCTCTTACAAAGTGATTTTAAGGTGTCAAGGTCAAATTTTGTCATTTCAGTGAGTCTTCAAGCAAAATTTGGTCACTAGGTATTAGGTCTAGGGTTTGTTTTTTCTCCTATCAAAGTTGTCCAAATGTCAGTCCATGTCACCATTCAGCTGAGTGTACCATCATTCAGAGGGTTTTCATCATCATGTCAGGTTCCAATGGGCCATTTTACACCTTGTTCATGCTTCAGTTGTGCCTAGGTAAAGTTCATTTCCCTCTCCTAGGGTTTTGAAGGTAATTTCTCTTGGATGGTAAAATCATCAGCAAAAATTGTATCCTAATGTTAATACACCTTCCCCTATCCTTCATGTACCTTATTAAACACTTCCCATCACTGAGATCCCCCAAATTCCTCATTTTTCCACAAACCCTAGTTTCTTGCTAAAACTTGACAATTTTCTAGGTTGGGCCTGTGTTTAGCCCTTTTGGACCCCTTCCCCTCACTCAATATTTTAAATATCACTTTTCCATACTCTCTAGCATCCCTCCATACTTCCAAAAATTTTCTCAAGAATTCAGAAGCCACTTATCCCCTTCATTTCACTTCATTTCGACAAATCCCCTGTTCCACACATCGGGATAGGTTTTACTCCAATGTTGTTTTTGGGCAAGAAAATATGAATTTAGGAACACTAAGAGAGGTTTTTGTCCACAATAAGTCAAGGAATAAAAACCTCCTTCACTTTTTACACAGGTGTCATGGTTTTATAGAAATGTCAAAAATACAGTTTCCTTAGGAGAATTGATGCACCTCTGAAGTGACCTTGGGAAAATAAAGTGTTCTCCTACCTTGGTAGGCCAAATGACTTTCTTGATAAGTCACATGATAACTAGACACAAAGATATTTCTAATTAGCTATCATGAGTTCAATTGGGAGTTGAATAAGACCTTCAAAAGTTGACTGCAACAACGCTCTGCGTTTAGGCAGCCTCATTTTGCACATTTTGAACAGTCTTGGGAGATCTGATTTTTGACAGGGCAAATGAACTCTAAATTCAAAAATTCCAATTGGGTTGGAAATTGGACTCAATAAAATTTCCAACGCACTATCCCTCGCCCAATTTGGACACCGGAAAGGCCTCCAAAAGTCTCCTGTAAAATGAGCTACGCACTGGGTTTGGTGGCGCGGCACACTGGGCAATTGGCGCGGCGCACATAACTGGCGCGACGCATTTGGCTGTGATTTCCAGTGTAAATTTACATGGGTGCGGGGCACATAATTGGGACAGCACATTGGGATGTGATTTCTAGTGTAAATTTACATGGGCACAGCACACATAACTGGCACGACGCATTGGGTTTGTGGCACGACACATAGAGCTGCCAAGCCCAATTTTATCCTAAACTCTCTCAAGTTGCCAAAATTGCTTAAATCTTTGAATGTGCAAGTAATTCACCATCTCTTCATTGCTAGTGGAGGAGCTTTCTTTAAGGTTTATGGTGATTGTGTAAAGAAAAATCAAACCCTACCTCTTGTATCTCTCAAACGAAATAGTACCTAGGGTTTGCATTGTTGTTTGGCTGCCAAGTCATTCCCTTACCTTTCCACTCCCTCACTCATTTTCCTAGTTTCTTCCCCTATTACCTAATTCCCATAATCCCAAAACAAAATCATATATCCCTATCCCAATTCTATTTTTCCCAAACCACAAAAATCCCTAAACCCTAATTTCTTTCCCAAACTCTAAATATCATTCCCTAAAACCCCCTCATTCCCTCAAAGGCACTACAAACAATCTACCTAACCTATCATACACAGTTCTTCCACATTCCCTCCACAGCCCCTCATACAAACATACCTTTGGCAGCAAAAACCTAATCACCATAAATCTCATCAAGAAAACTCACACATTAGCAAGCATCGGGAGTCTTGGCTTGAAAGAGCCAACATCCACTTAGAGAGATTGTTGGAGAAGGCCAACAAGGAGAAAAACTTGTTGAGAAACATGGTATATCATTATTTGTCAAGGAATATGGTGTGCCAAGCTAGAATCAGGAGCTTGAAGGCCAAATTGAAGAAGAGATCGAGAAGGAAAAAAGCGCAATATAAACTTTGGATCTTGGCTGAGGCTTCCTTGGCCCATCACAACACCTGATGGAGAAGACTCAGCCCAAATTTCAAAAAATTTGGGACACTTTTTGCATTTTTGGAATTTTTGGGCTAAAACACAGAAATTTCTGCTCTATGCGTCGCGCCACGTGGCACTCGCTTTTGCTAGGAGGCTCCAAATCACAAAAACTCAGTGTTTTTGGATTTGGCATGGAAATTTTTGTTTTCCTACTTATGGCAAAGAAATTTGAGCAGGGTTTGAGCCCTCAAAAAGGTCAAAAACACTCAAAAAATGACCTTTCTGCCCCTATTTTGACACACAGGAAGCAGTGTTGGGAGAACTGAGTTTTGGAGGGGCAAATGGAGGCCAAATTGAATAATGCCACTTGGGTTAGAAAGTAGACAGAAATACCTTTCCAACAAGCACACTTGGAGTGAATTTGGACACTGGAAAGGCCTCCAAAAGTGGGTACAAACAGGCGTTATGCATAGAGAATCAGGCGCGACGCATAGAGGAAATTTTGCCAGTTTGAGCAAGTATTGCTATGTTTTTCACCTAGTTTTGGCCAGTTTGACTTATTCACTTCCTTAATGGAAAATTTGTGATGTAATTTCATGTATATTGATGGATCATGATGCAAATATGTCAAATTCTCACTTGGTAAGGTAGATTCATCAGTTAAAAAGTTGTTTGAAACTGAATGAATCAGTTCCCTAGTTTATAGAGGCAGGTAGTTTCATGGCCTAATTTCTAGTTCCTAGTTTAGAATCAGTTGGATCAGCTCCTAAACATGTGAGCTCAACCCCTAGAGGCTAGGATGAGCTATGGTTTGTCTATATTATGTATTTTTTCAGTCATTAGTAGGGTTGGACTCTTGAGAAAGCCTTGAGCTTCATTGTACACTCACATCAGTATTTTGGCCAAGGAATTGAGACCAGGATTTGCAACATTCTTTGGGATCCCTGTGGCATTTGTTTTGGTACAGTGATTTCTTATTTCTTTGTGAATTTATTCATGTGTTATATGTATCATTTCTCTTTATTTCTTCTCAGCTAAACAAACAAGAGTGTAAGTAGAATACTTGAGAACTACAGTGCTCTACTCGAAGTTTGCTTTTGTCTTTAATGTTTTCCACTATTTAGAGAGGATCCATGGCTTCCTTTGCCCTCTTCAACTCCTCATAAGTTTGATCCATCCACCTCATCTTGATTTATAGTGCCAATTACAGTTGCCTACCTTGCCCCATCGAAATCCCTGCAAGACTGTGCCTCATTCCCTGCACCCAAAATCTGCCTTTCCCTTTAAGCCCACAAAACACCATTTTATCAAACAAACTCCTTTACATATATACCTAGCCTAATATTAGCAGCTATTTCAGTCATCTCAAGCCCTTAGTGACCATAATTAGATGAGATTGACTCGGAGAGAGCCCTCTCTTGACCTGGTAGGGCTAGCTACCAAGCTGAGCGTGGTTTGATGTGGACCTAGAAGCTTACATTGTCAGCCTGAGGTAAATCTAGGCTCTAACATAGTGGCGACCATACTGGGGAAGAAAATTTTATTATCATTGTTTTTCTTTGTAGACTACAGAAAGAGCCTGAGGTTAGCTAGGTAGCCTTTGAAATGCTCTTGCTTTGCATTAGCGAAAGTAGATGAAAGCTGCTTCAGTCAATCTCCGATCTAGTCTTATAAGCTGAACATCTGACTTGCAAATTGCCCCAGTAACATGTATCAAGTTCAGATCTGATTGTTGATGGTGGACAACGATCAGACACCGGAAAGGCTGAAATCATTCACCTGGTGATTCCAAATCATTTTTGAAATCAGATCCAAAGACTCCACTGGAGGATGAACCTGACCAGCAAAAACATGAAAGGAAGATATGGACAGATCAGGTATTCAAGTTGGAATTTCATCCAAGAAATTTTATTCTTGTTGTAAATTATTTCTTCTATTTTCCTGAGAATGTCAAGAAGTCTTTGCAAAGTATATTATGCTTGAGAAAAGATCCTCGACCTGCATTTGATTCCTTCCCTTTGAAGATTGTAAATACCAAAGATTTGCACGCCTTTGAGCTTGATGAAGACCCTTTTCCCAAATCTTGTGATGACCGTCTTCAAACTGATGAGCCTCAAGAGACCAAGACTGATTCTACTCCTTCTGTACATACCCCTACACCTTGTAAAATTCCAGATCGATACAAGCCTCTGATTTTACCTCCTACATCCCATGCTTTCCCTAAAATTCATGATCTATATCTACCAAGATTTGATGGTGAATACAACAACATCACTGTTGAGAGACATGTATTGAATTTTGAGTCTTTTCTTGATATTTTTGAAGTTGATGAAGAAGATGTCAGTATTAGGCTTTTTTCTCTTTCTTTGCAAGGCAAAGTCAAGAGTTGGTTCAAAACCTTGCATGATGCGAGCATCTCTGATTTACATCAGTTCGTCAAAGTTTTCCTTGATAGGTGGATGATCATACAAAACCCTTTCTTGATTATAGAAGAGTATAACCAGTTGAAAAGATTGCCAAGGGAGGTAGTACAACAATTTTCTGCTAGATTTAACCAAGTTTATTATTCGATGCCAGTTATTATAAGAACTCCTCCTAGATCTGCTCTCTTGCACTACTCGGGTGCCTTTTATCCAGAAATGGAGCTTCAACTCAGAGAAAGGAACCTTGCAACACTTGAAGAGATGTAGAACAGTGCAGTAGATGTAGAGGCTCATTTGCTGATCCGAAGGGCAAAGTTGAAGGAAGAAGAGATGAAAAACACAGATCCGGAGGAATCGACATCTCTAGAGGTAAAGCTTGATATTTTGGTAAGTGCAGTAGAAGAGATGATGCAAAGGATCACCATAAGGAATGAGTATAATGTTCAAGCCCATGGCTCGCTGATTGAAGAAGAACAAGTTGCTGATCCAAAACATTTTCTTTCTTATCCCAGTTGTCATAGATCTGATAATGATTTTTTTATTGATCATCTTGGAGAAGAGAGATCTATTGATATGACATGTATGCTTGATGATGTGTTTTATACTGACGATTTGCTTCAGTTTGATCAGTATGATGATGATTATGTTCTCCAAATAGAAGCTAATATTGCAGATAAATCAATAGCTAGTTTGTGGAAGGAAGAAGTTCACTTTCAGCAGCTCGAGTACAGTGATCGACCGATGCATATTAGCTATGACATTGACAAGGAAAGTGCAGCAAATTTTGAAGTAAGTGAAGGGTCTTTTCCTTTCTGTTTTGCTTCATTTCAGTTCATTAGAGACAACATTCATGCAATCAGAAATCAAAAGTCGACAAGTCTTGATTTGGACCATCTTGAGGGCAATGAAAACCTTGTTCAAGACTTCTCATATCCAGATTTGCAACCCTCGAGTGCCATTAATTGTCAAGTTGTATATAAAGACATGGAAGCTCGCACATATGATCAAATGATACAAAATGATTCCGTACCATTTTGTTTTGAATCATTTCAGTTTTTAAAGGAAAATGTGCATAGTACATTTTTAGTAAAGGATGAGCAGCCTGTAGAAAGTCATGAAATCTCATCGGAACCAATAGAAAATGGGTTGCAGTAGTCTTTTCAAGTTTTTCACGATCCAATAGCTGAGGTGTTGGATGATTTTTGTAGTCAAAGTCCTTCTCCTATCTGTGAGCTTGACAAAAGTATTGATACAAACTTGATCCGGCAGCCGGTTTCTTTGTCATTTTCAGTAGGAGTCTCATCACAAAGCTCAGATCAAAGTTTGCATTTATGGTATGAAGAGAAGAGAAATCATCCATTGGATGAGCTAAGACCCAATGTGCATGAATTTCGAGATCCTTATGCAGTGTTTTTGGAGGCGGATAGAGAATCCATAGTATTCAATGAATCTATTCACAAGTTTTCATGGGAGTTGCCTTTAAGTAGTTCTCTTTTTTTTTTTCATAAGCAAGCACCTGCGGAGAATTCAAACAACAGTCGGAATACTTGCTTGGTTGCATTGGTTGTTTCATTTCACTTGATTGGGTGATGAATGAAACTGTTAGAGTAGGGTTTGATGAATAAGCTCCATTTTGAGCATCATTTCCATTTTGTCGGTTGTGTTTAAGTATCGAGTCAGTTTTTAGTTGAGTAAGAGTCAATTTGTGTCATCGAGTCATTAGTTTTTAGTCATGCATTTCAACTTGAGTTTTTGAGTCCATTGCCCAATGGATGAAGGCACTGACTGCTTTCCAAAGATTTGTAGTTCTTGGCACCTCCAAGGAGTTGCCATCCCCATTGGAGCCAATGTTAGTGTCAGTCTTTGCAGCCTTCCTCTAGTGATTAAACATGCTCTTACAAAGTGATTTTAAGGTGTCAAGGTCAAATTTTGTCATTTCAGTGAGTCTTCAAGCAAAATTTGGTCACTAGGTATTAGGTCTAGGGTTTGATTTTTCTCCTGTCAAAGTTGTCCAAATGTCAGTCCATGTCACCATTCAGCTGTGTGTACCATCATTCAGAGGGTCTTGATTATCATGTCAGGTTCCAATGGGTCATTTTACACCTTGTTCATGCTTCAGTTGTGCCTAGGTAAAGTTCATTTCCCTCTCCTAGGGTTTTGAAGGTAATTTCTCTTGGATGGTAAAATCATCAGCAAAACTTGTATCCTGATGCTCATACACCTTCCCCTATCCTTAATGTACCTTATTAAACACCTCCCATCATTGAGATCCCCCAAATTCCTCATTTTTCCACAAACCCTAGTTTCTTGCTAAAACTTGACAATTTTCTAGGTTGGGCCTGTCTTTAGCCCTTTTGGACCCCTTCCCCTCACTCAATCTTTGAAATTAAACTTTCCCCTGTTCTTTAGAATCCCTCCCTACTTCCCAAAATTTTCTCAAGAATTTAGAAGCCACTTATCCCCTTCATTTCACTTCATTTCGACAAATCCCCTGTTTCACACATAGGGATAGGTTTTACTACAATGATATTTCTGGGCAAGAAAAGATGAATATGGGAAAACGGAGAGAGGTTTTTGTCCACACTCTATCATGGAAGAAAAACCTCCTTCATGTTTTACACAGGTGTCATGGTTTTATAGAAATGTCAAAAATACAGTTGCCTCAGGAGAATTGATGCACCTCTAAAGTGACCTTGGGAAAATAAAGTTTTCTCCTATCTTGATTGGCCAAATGACTTTCGTGATGAGTCAAAATGATAACTAGACACAAATAGATTTCCAATGAGCTATCATGAGCTCAATTTGGAGTTGAGGAAGACCTTCAAAAGTTGACTGCAACAACACTCTGCCTTTAGGCAGCCTCATTTTGCACATTTTGACCAATATTGGGAGATTTGATTTTTGATAGGGAAAATGAACTCCAAATTCACAAATTCTAGTTGGATTGGAAATTAGACTCAATAACCTTTCCAAAGAGCTATACCATGCCCAACTTGGACACCGGGAAGGCCTCCAAACGTCTCCTGCAAGACGCGCTACGCATTGGGTTTGGTGGCGCGGCGCACTGGGCAACTGGCGTGGCGCATTGGGCTGTGTTTTCCAGTGTAAATTTACATGGGCGCGACGCACATAACTGGTGTGGCGCATTGGGTTTGTGGCATGACGCATAGAGTTTCCAAGCCTAATTTTATCCTAAACTCTCTCAAGTTGCCAAAATTGCTTAAATCTTCGAATGTGCAAGTAAGTCACCATCTCTTCATTGCTAGTGGAGGAGTTTTCTTTGTAGTTTATGGTGATCGTGTAAAGAAAAATCAAACCCTACCTCTTGTATCTCTCAAAGGAAATAGTACCTAAGGTTTTCACTGTTGTTTGGCTACCAATTCATTCCCTTACCTTTCCACTCCCTCACTCATTTTCCTAGTTTATTACCTAATTCCCATAATCCCAAAACAAAATCATATATCCCTATCCCCAATTCTATTTTTCCCAAACCACAAAAATCCATAAACCCTAATTGCTTTCCCAAACTCTAAATATCATTCTATAAAACCCCCTCATTCCCTCAAAGGCCCTACAAACAATCTACCCAACCTCTCATACACAGTTCTTCCACATTCCCTCCACAGCCCCTCATACAAACATACCTTTGGCAGCAAAAACCTAATCACCATAAATCTCATCAAGAAAACTCACACATTAGCAAGCATCGGGAGTATTGGATTGAAAGAACCAACATCCACTTAGAGAGATTGTTGGAGAAGGCCAACAAGGAGAAAAACTTGTCGAGAAACCTGGTATATCATTATCTGTCAAGGAATATGGTGTGCCAAGCTAGAATCAGGAGCTTGAAGGCCAAATTGAAGAAGAGATCGAGAAGGCAAAAAGTTCAAGATAAACTTCAGATCTTGGCTGAGGCTTCCTTGGCCCATCACAGCACCTGATGGAGAAGACTCAGCCCAAATTTCAAAAAATTTGGGACACTTTTTGCATTTTTGGAATTTTTGGGCTAAAACACAAGAATTTCTGCTCTATGTGCCGTGCCACGTGGCACTCGCTTTTGCTAGGAGGCTCCAAATAAAAAAAACTCAGAATTTTTGGATTGGCATGGAAAATTATGTTTTCCTACTTATGGCCAAGAAATTTGAGCAGGGTTTGAGCCCTCAAAAAGGTCAAATACACTCAAAAAATGACCTTTCTGCCCCTATTTTGACACACAGGAAGTAGTGTTGGGAGAACTGAGTTTTGGAAGAGAAAATGGAGGCTTAATTGAAAAATGCCACTTGGGTTGGAAAGTAGACAGGTAGACCATTCCAACAAGCACATGTGGAGTGAATTTGGACACCGGAAAGGCCTCCAAACGTGTGTCTAAACAGGCACTATGCATTGAGAATCAGGGGCGGCGCATAGAGGAAATTTTCCCAGTTTGACCAAGTATTGCTATGTTTTTCGCCCAGTTTTAGCCAATTTGACTTCTTCACTTCCTTAATGGAAAATTTGTGATGCAATTTCATGTATATTGATGGATCATTATGTAAATATGTCAAATTCTCACTTGGTAAGGTAGATTCATCAGTTAAAAAGTTTTTGAAACTGAATGAATCAGTTCCCTAGTTTATAGAGGCAGGCAGTTTCATGGCCTAATTTCTAGTTCCTAGTTTAGAATCAGTTG
Source organism: Pinus taeda (assembly GCA_000404065.3). Classification (NCBI taxonomy): domain Eukaryota; kingdom Viridiplantae; phylum Streptophyta; class Pinopsida; order Pinales; family Pinaceae; genus Pinus; species Pinus taeda. The sequence goes on along the minus strand of APFE031158321.1, from coordinate 174,863 downwards.
GATCAGCTACTAAACATGTGAGATCGACCCCTAGAGGCTAGGATGAGCTATGGTTTGTCTATATTATGTATTTTTTCAGTCATTAGTAGGGTTGGACTCTTGAGAAAGCCTTGAGCTTCATTGTACACTCACATCAGTATTTTGGCTAAGGAATTGAGACCAGGATTTGCAGCATTCTTTGGGAACCCCGTGGCATTTGTTTTGGTACAGTGATTTCTTATGTCTTTGTGAATTTATTCATGTGTTATATGTATCATTTCTCTTTATTTCTTCTTAGCTAAACAAACAAGAGTGTAAGTAGAATACATTGAGAACTGCAGTGCTCTACTTGAAGTTTGCTTTAGTCTTTAATGTTTTCCACTATTTGGAGAGGATCCATGGCTTCCCTTGCCCTCTTCAACTCCTCATCAGTCTGATCCATCCACCGCATCTTGATTTATAGTGCCAATTACAGTTTCCTATCTTGCCCCATCGAAATCCCTGCAAGACTGTGCCTCATTCCCTGCACCTAAAATTTGCCTTTCCCTTTGAGCCCACAGAAACACCATTTTATCAAACAAACTCATTTACATCTATACCTAACCTAAGATTAGCAGCTATTTCAGTCATCTCAAGCCCTTAGTGACCATAATTAGCTGAGATTGACTTGGAGAGAGCCCTCTCCTGACCTGGTATGGCTAGCCACTAGGCTGAGCGTGGTTTGATGTGGACCTAGAAGCTTAACTTTTCAACCTGAGGTAAATCTAGGCTCTAACAACCAATACTAGCATTGCCAGATCTTCAAAGACCATTTGAGATCCAAACAGATGCCAATGACTATGCCATGGGAGCAGTGTTGATACAACACAGTAAACCCATATGTTATCATTCTAAGACGTCTAGCTCTGCAGTAGTTAACTATCCCACATATGATAAGGAATTGCATGCATTAGTACAGAGTGTGAAAAAGTGGAAACATTACTTAATGGGCAAAGAAATAGTTATCCATACTAATCATCAACCACTTCAATATCTACACTCCCAAACTAAGTTGCAACAATCAAGACACTATAGGTGGATGGGGTTCCTACAACAGTTTCATTTAGTCATCAGATATAAAAATGGCATACGAAATAAAGTTGCAGATATGTTATCTAGACCCGTTATAAATGCATTTGCTATACTTAAGCATAATTTTGTATTGCATGAAAGTTACATTGAACAATATGCTCAAGATATAGACTTTAAAGATGTATATGCAACTTTAAGTCAAGGAAAATGAGTAGAAGAATTGGATTATCATATTAAGGACCAACTCTTGTATCATTGTGGGAAGTTATGGATTCCACAAACCGAAAGAGTAAAGATAATTCGAGAAGCACACACTTCTCTAATATCAGGTCACTTTGGGGTAAGAAAAACAGTTGCACAGCTGCAAAGATTTTTTTATTGGCCAAAAATGAATGAGACAGTTTCTAGATATGTAAGAGGGTGTACTATGTGTGCTAAAAGCAAGCCCGACAATAGGAAACTAGGCTTGTACACTCCATCGCCAATTCCTTCTCATCCTTGGGAAAGTGTTTCCATGGACTTTGTTGGAGGACTGCCTAGATCTAGGAAGGGTCATGATTATCTATATATTGTTGTGGATAGGTTCAGCAAAATGTGTATTTTGATACCTTGTAATAAACAAATTACAACTGAACAAATTGCAAAACAGTTCTTTCAACATGTATGGGTTCATTTGGATTACCCACTTCCATTATATCTGATCGAGACACCAGATTTGTGGGGAAGCTTTGGTCAAGTCTGTGGGAACTAATGGACACCAAACTAAAGAAAAGCACAACTTTCCATCCACAAACCAATGGCCAGACAGAAGTAGTCAACAGGATGGTGATCCAGTTGCTCAGGGGATATTGTAGCAAACATCCCAAAATTTGGGATGAACGTTTATGTTATGTGCAACATGCTTACAACTGAGCCAAACATTCTTCCACACAAATATCCCATTTTGAGACTTGTTTTGGTTTCACACCAAGGTCTCCCTTGGATTTGTTCTTTGGTAAGGACACAACAGTTGAGGGACACAACAATGTGGACAAGGTAACTAGGTTCATTGAACAAATCCAAGACATCCATCAGGCAGTACATGAACAAATGGAAAAGAGCCAGGCCAAATACAAGGCAAGGCATGACAAGCATTGGATGGAGCATAATTTTCAAGTTGGTGATCAAGTCTGGCTGTATATCAGTAAGGACAGGATGCAAGGTGAAGGTAAAAATCTAAAACCAATAAGGTATGGACCTTTCAGGATCCTTGAGAAAATTGGTGAGAATGCTTTTCGCCTTGATTTGCCAGCTTATATGCACATCTACTCAGTCGTCAATGCAGACAGCTTGAGACTATTTGAACCTTCGTTAATTGAAGATCCTGAAGAGTAGAGTCAATTGCCTTCTATTGATGACTTGTTACTTGAATATCTTAATGAATTGCAAGAAGACACAGTTCTGGACAGGAAGGTGAGAACGATGCACAGGGGACATGTTGAGTACCTCAGAATTGGGCTCATGGGTTCAACGCCAAACAATGCAAAATGGATAGAGATTGGACAGGTGAGAAAGTTGTATCCTCACTTAGTCGATGCTTGAAAACCAACTTTTGGTGGTCCAAAAGATTTTTCAGTGGGAAGGTCGTGATCTGAATTGGATCCTCAAACAATTCCATGATTGTTAAGAATGAAGGACAGACTTCAAGAAATCTTATAGCTATCAGAAATAACCTTTGAATAATGGCAATTTACAACCAGGATGGAGCAATGAGGACCTTCAATCAAAGCATTCTGACCATTGGCCCATGGACACCACGCATTGCATATCACTGGGTAAAACCCCTAGAGAAGGAAAAGCCCTGAGTGCTCAGTCACAAGGAAAACCAAAAAACCGTGGGAAAGCGCTAAAACTGAAAAGGCAAGTCTCGAGCTCAAAACCGGCAGAATATTGGAGGCATTTCAGGTGGTAAGAAAATTTGGCTGAGGACCTAGCGATTCCATACACTAAGTGACACATGTCCAATAGGGAGAGAGAGAAACCACTTACATCGTGGACTAACGGTCAAGCAACTCAACCGTGCGATATAAGCGAAGACCGTAGGATCTAGCGGCTCCAGATCAATGATGGAGGTTCAACCCAATGGATGAACAAACCTGAGGGAGAAATAAAATACGACGCATAAGATGTGAAGTCTGATTTGACCAATGAATCGACAGAAGGATCCGTTTCATAGGCATCTAGGAAATAATGGAAAAAATGATCGTTCAGGAAGAACTGACACTCATTTCACAAAGAGACAGGTGGCCACCTCTCTATGAAGCGTTACACAACAATGATGACGTAGGGCAGAGCAGTCCCAGCAGGTAGAGGCAGGCGATCCAGAGGGCCGAGAAGCTGAAACGAATAGTCGAAGGAACAAACTAGCTTTAAAGGCACGAGCTGACAGGAAGCAGGGGGAACAGTGAGGCAGAGAAGCAGTGAAGAAGCCGAAGGCCGAGAGACACAGAAAGAGAGGCAAAGTTGCAGAGGGCAAGAAGTTGAGTTGACCATTAGAGTAAGGGCAGCATCGAGCAGACAAAGACCAATTGAGGTCCAAATTCAGTAAGGAGAGTCTGTGAACTCTAAGGACTTGGGAATTCCAAGTGCCATTCTACTGATCATCCTCTGTCAAGTGAGACTCGAATTAAGCTCCTTATTGTAAGACTCTGCTTAAAGACATAATAAAAAGGCAACCACTAAATGTTGGACCAGGAGACGTATCCCAGGAGGATTGGGTGAACTCCTTATTAAAGTTTGTTGTGTTTATGTTTGTTTACTGTGATCTCTTACTGTTTCAAGTGTCTGTGTATTTCACAATCTTATCGATCCGTTGCACAAGATAACATAGACACACACACCAACACATGAGTCTATAATACCTTCATTAATTTTCTGTGGTCACCTAGGGGTGATTTCAAATCATGTGTTGTTATATGTTCAAGGGAAGTATTAGTCTCAATCGGCCATCTTAGCCTCAATCGGCCATCTACAGTCCTTGTTGACCTTTTGTGTCAACCATGTGTTAGTTGTACTTCATGGATTCATCTGATTCACATCATCTCTTGGCCTGTTTCATGTCAATTGATGGGGGATACATTAAGGCCCTCTTTCAATGGATCTTCTCCTATCCACTTCAACTCATTATCCAAGAGCTTGATATAGGAACTAGTAGTACCTTTGAGCTTGCAGACCTTAATGGAAGGCTTCCTTGTGATTCACAGTAGATTTAGCTCATTGAATCTTGATCGATTAAGTGCATGAGTGTTCAGTGTCAGCTCATTTATTCACACTTAGTGGATTGTGCTAGGTACCTTGGGGTCCATTTTCGTCATTGGTGGGTCCCCTCGCATCTATTAGTGATATGCCTCAATGACCAATAATCAGGCAGTTTCAACCATGCTTGACATCATGACATCTATTTGCATGTTATAGATTCATACCATCGAGATTATATATAATACCTTGGGTTAGGGATATTTCACTCTTTTGCGACACCCTTCCCAAATTTCATTGGAGTTATGTATCATTCTATGTACTTTGAGGACTACTCTAGGGCACCTCTTTTCTATGTGTCCATAATCCTACTGATATATATTGTGACATAGATCCACATTTTGTTTGTAGCTATGATCTTTTGGCTTGTCACATACATCAAATGTGTATTCATTATGGTCCTATCCTATAATTTCATGTCATGGATCCTTAGTGTATGGTGACTATGTTTAGTTTCTCTTTATTAGTGAGCATGGGTATGCTCGACACAGTGATGATATTAGCTTGGTTGAGACTTCAACATTTGAGTTACTCTAATTAAACTCTTCAACATTCACTCCTTCCTTCCATTTTTATCTCTATATTTTTGTAATTAATTTTGGCCATCAATTTCTTTTCTGACCACATGCATTATGTGGCATTTTTTATAGCATGTTTTACCCACATGGAGTCAATAAGAGAGACCTTGAAATTTTTGACCCTAATGCATAACTTTCCCTCTTTCTTTTTCCTCGTTTACAATAGAGACACTCCTCATACACTGACATGTTGTGTCCAAACCCTATTTTATAGTCTACAACCTCGGTCCTTGGCCATAGGTTTACCTTTTACAAGTTGCGCCTTTGTTGAAACTTCTATATTTTTGTCATTCCCGAGGAGATCAACTCAACCTACTTGTCCATGAGTTGGCTAGGGATCAATTATTGTATAAGTTTCCTAACTTCTCAATACCCTATATGTCCAAATACATCCTTCGAGAGAGTGCAAAAGGCTTTTATAATTTGATCATGTCAAGAGAAAAATATTTAGAATTAATGAGAGAGATATACCATATTATTGTGTTCTTAGAGACTATCTCTATCTAGGAGGAGACCGGGATTGCAAGTTGAGGAGGAGGACTCTCATGTTATCTATATATTGTATCATTTTGACTTCTTATAAATGAAAGTTGATTCCTTTCCCGTCATGTCAATTTTTCTTGTCTCTTATATATTTTATATTAGATTTCAATTGTATTCGTGCTAATGGATATTGCAGGATATGTGGTTTGGTAGATATATTGTTTGAATGTGTTCAAGTTCTCAACATATAATCAAGAATTTTGGTGAATCCCTCAAGCTAGCTGCACAAAAAAGAAACCTCTTCAATTATAAGGTACACTACAGTTTCCATGCTTTTCAATTTCCATGATTTTATGCATGTACTTGCGATCGTTCTAATTGCATTTTCTTCACACATTATTTGGTGGATTCTAGGAAAAGTACACGGAGCAATAGCTCCTTGTATTGGATCTATTTTTGGTACAACACTTCACTTGGTTCATGAGGTATGAACCTTAGAGATACTCCTTCACTTTCTTAGATAGACCAAAATTAGCTTCAACAAGTGAATCCTAGGTTCCTCCACATAACACCTATATATAGTGCATTTAACCACCAAAAGAAGGGCCAACTTGCCCACTAGCTGGGCCGACTTGTGCACTTGTTGGGATGACTTGGAAGATTGTAAAATGAATATTCAAAAAATTATTTCTCCTCAACCGTGAGGAGTTAGAGGGAGTACCATATGCCATTGGAAAGGTCTCAGAATAATATTTCCAACCATATATATTATGATCCCATTTAATCTAGGTAATTGGAGTAAACATGCATTCAAATATGTAGTATATAAATGGGGCATAAAAAATCCAAAAATAATATTTATAGAAGACATGCCATATATTGTCGGAAATATATCGAAATATGTTGTTTGAGTATATAACTTTCTCTTTCATTTGGACAATTGTTGACATCAACAACAACTATTTTCAATAATATATTCCAATTTTTATCTCCATGGCCTTAATATCCTCATTTTCAATGGTCATTTTATAGAGTACTAGCGACCACACAATTTTCAGGTAAAAATATTTTTAATTCTTTTGATTTATTAGGGATAAAGGGAATTTATTAATAGGTAGTTTATCACATGCTTGTCATCTCCCTACATGATTTCATTCACCACTTCTTTGCCATGCTTATCCATATTGTTGTAGTAAATTTTCTTTTATTCTAAAAATGGTAAAAATTATATATGAAAAAAAATAATATATATATATATACATATTAATATAATATATATATATATATATATTATATATATATATATATATATATATTATATATATATTATATATATATATATATATCTATACTATCTAATCTTATATAATATATATATATATATATTATATATATATATATATATATATATATATATCTATGAAAAAAAAGGAAAGTAAAAGAAAAAGGAAGAAAATGCAGTTAAGGGGATTTTTTGTGCATGTATTTTGAAAATATAATGTCTTGCTGTAAAAGTGGCACAGGCCGAAAGTTTGGATTGAAAAGATATATAAAATATGTTTTATTTACAAGTGGGCCAGACTTGGTATCAGAGTAAGAATTAAAAGGTGCACTACTTTGGTTATGCGATGTTGTCACATGAATATAGACTTTGCATACAACAAGCCCAAAATCACAAATGGCTCGACAGTTATGTGGTAGGGTGCCCCCGAGGGAAGATTTGGTAAATTTGTCGTTAGGGTGATCGATGACTATGATCAACCCCGAAGACACTCCTCCGTGAAACAACTTACCACTTAGGGTGCCCTTAGGGGTGGTAAGTGGTTTCTGCTCGTATCACGATGCCACAATAGGTGAGAAAAATTAGGTGAGTGAGCATCTAAGTCAGCAATTCTGTGTCACCCCTCATCACTCCACCTTACCCACCTTGTTCCACATCACCTACCATGCGTTTTACGACATCATTCGTTTGTACTCCTTTGTCCTCATTGTCATAACTCCAATTTTCCCACTCTCTCACCTATAAAAACCCTATTTTCACCCAATTCACTCATTTTAGTTATAATTTTCATGTCAACTTCTACCGCCTTCAATAATTGTACCTCCATTACCAATCACATCAAAATTACTAGGTATTTAAATGACATTCACTGCTCTGTGTCTTCTTTAAAATGAAAATTTAAAATGTCTAAAAATGTTGTCCTATCTGGTCCCTCGACCCATATACCTCTCATGGATATGGAGAATGACATATTTGACCATGTCTATCCACTTAATCTAATGGAAATTCGTCAAAGTATCCTTGCCAACCAGGTAGAGTTAGAAATATTGTCAAGAATGGTCAAGTCAGCTCTAGTCTCTACAATTATTCCTCAAACATATTTCTTCCCAGAGTTTGTTAGCTGGTTGACTTCGTCCTTGTACCCGCAAAGATGTGATGTCATGAATTGTCTAGGAGAAAACATTTTTCAAGTATCCTCATTGTAAATTGGCTAAGCCCTTGATTTTCCTCAATAAGATAACTATACTACTTTCTCTTATGAAACCCTCCTGTAGGTTTATCAAAATCTGTCAGCAGAAGATAGAAACAAATTGTATAGTTATATTTTTCTTCCAAATGCAGTCTTGCTTTCAGACTCAACACAATTTCTCATAATTTTTATTTTTTTGGAATATCAGGTTTATTTTATAGATAATTTTCAAATTTTGGGAAGAGATGAAACCTCAGTTGTAGACTGTCAAGAGTTAGGGTTTCTTCATTTAATGATGCAACCTGATGTTGTAATGGATATTCCTACCTTTTGGGAATATTCAATTAACTCACAACTCCTCATTTCCAATATTTCTTGGTGTTTTAGGTTCCCTTCCTTGTAAGTATAATTCTTCTTATATGTTCATGTTGATTAGTTTATGGACCCGGGTCTGAATATTATGGATTTTAATAGAATAAAGAAAACAATGGTTAATTGCACTGATATAGTCAAGAGTAAACCAAAAAATGAGGGATTTTATTATTACATTGCCGCCTTCATGTCAATTGTCTATCAAATTATCAATAATTCTACTCCTCCCAGAATTTTACCAAAGGATCAATCTCTTTTAGAAATGAGCAAGGATTTGAAGGTTGGAGACTGGTTTTTATTTAAGGAATATGTGGAAATCAGATTGTATGGAGCATAAATTCCACCATATAGGCTACCTTGTTTTATGCCTATGAGGATATTTGCATTGGAATTTATCATACAAAGTCTGAATGTGGATCAAATACACTTTTTCCCAACTAGAAAAGGTTTCTTATTCAAATTACCCAGGATTGTTGGCCCATTTATTATAAATAACAAACAAGTAGCAGAGGAGGCTACAAAAAATGTTGCAAGTAATGAATTTTCAACAGGGATAAAAATGGCATTATGATCCACATCAAGTCATTTCAAAGAGGATATTAGAGATATCCCCTTATATCCATGAACCAAATACTCAATTGGAGAAGTTGGCAAATGGTAGCTTGGTTGAGACATAAGAAAGCATGGAAGTAGAAACTCCTCTCCCCATTGAAAAAGGATTGAAAATAAGTGTTGTTGATATCATTGATATTGAGGGAGAATGTTCTCAGAGTAGTAAAAAGGAAAGAACAAAAGGAGGTGAAACAAAATTTGAACAATTCGTGGAAAGACCTTCCAATGAAGTTAGTTTTCGGTTACAACTAGGAGGAATGAAATGTGCACCATCATCTCGAATTCCTAGTGAAGAAGAGAAAAGTTCTTTGAATGTTTTGAAGGACACATTTGAGAAAATTGAAGAGAAAAAAAAGAAGATAAAGGTCAATTCCATCACCCAATTGGAAGGCCAGCCCATTTCTGGTTATCAAACCAAAATTCTTTTAGCAATGGATCTATAGAGGAACCAATTGAGATTTTCCTTTACTCATCCTATTTCTCGATCAATTTCTTCTGGAGTTGATTTTAGGATAGTCAGTTGATCTTAGCAAATCATCATTGTTAGCAGGCAAAACAAAATATTTGTTGGGAAAATTAATAGATCAATTGAAGTTGGAGAGGGATAATTCTCGAACTCTTAATAGTGAAAATGAAGAATTAAAAAAAAATGATAATTAAACTTGGGGTGAATCTAGAGGAAAAAGTAGTTGTTCAAGCCTTTATCTAGAGTACAGAGTCTGATATTCAGTCATTAAGAAGAAAAATGAAGTTTCTTGCCATAGAACATGTTCAAGCCCTAGAGTTGGCTCCAGTTGAGAAAGATAAAGAGATCTAGTGGAAAGAAATAACAAGGTAATAAATCTAAAGGAGATTAATGAAGATTTACAATAGAAAATATACAAGCATGTATGCATAATTATGGTGCAACCGGACTTAGAAGACCCTACTGAAAAACTCACAAGAGTTATGACAAAGATGAAGATTTTCAAGGATGATTTGAAGAAACTAGAGAAAAATCTAGATGATACAAAGGAGCAATTGAAGCACAAGGAGAGACAATTAAAAATGGGCAGAGAGAATGCAAATCAGAATAACAAGAATTACCAGTCAGCATGTGATGAAGTTAAGGAGCTGAAGGAAAAACGAAAGGGAAATATGTCTCTTATTCAAGGAATAATATCATTTGGAATGACACTATTCAACAGGGCAAACTAGTCTGGGATCATATTATGTTCATGGCAGAAGAGAAGATAATGATTAATGTTATTGAATCCATTATTTACACCAATAAAGCTCAGTGATAGGAAAACGCACAACTGGCCAAAACGATGATTGATGTTTTGAATTCCAAATATTCCCTGGAATTGAAGGTAGCGGACATTGTAGATAAAAGATATATGGTGTTAAAAATAAATAAAGTGGTGCAAAAAAACATGTGGAGGAAGCATTGCAAGAATAGGCTATTGGAGGTCAGGGAATCAGAGGCATCTTTCCATTCTGATTTTGACAAAAGAGTTCGAGCATATGTAACATTTATAGTGGAGGCTAAGAGTAAGATTAATGATTCTCATGAGAGAACAACAATTCTAAATTATTTGTAGAGGGATATTCATTTGTTATGGTTAATCAAAACTATGTTCATTGAGAATCCAACATACAGTAAGGTAAACAATTTAAGGATGGCCGACAACATGATGGTGTATTGTCCAATTTCTAACTTGGAAATATGGAAGAAATGTCATATTCATTTCCCCAACAAAGGTTCAAGTTGTGGAACCTGGAGTTTCATCAAGCGAGCTTGCACAAGAGTCCCAAATCATCGAATGACTATGTTTACTCATTTTCAAATTTTGGAAAATATCTCATTTTTGTAATTTCGAAATTATAAATAGTTAGGTATTTTATTTTTCATAAGGAATCGAATAGTTAGAAGTATTTTTGGCAGTTGAAAGTTTTGTAATTGTTTTCAAAGTAATAATTTCTTTAAAAATTCATCAAGGGACTGGTTTTAGGGTTACAACTTTTGGCCTCAAAGAGATAATTTTGTTGTGTAATGTACAAGATTTTCTTAGAGAAGTAATGAGATTTCAAGATGATTCCAACTATATGTTCCTTATGACATGTTTTATCTATCTTTTTGTAAGTCATTTTGTGTAATTCTTATTTGGAAAATATGTAAAGAAGTTGTTGGTTCTTTTTAATTCAACATATCTACTTCTTCTTTAAATAGTTGAAAGCACCTGTGCATCTTTAATAAAAATAACCTTAAACTACACTCCACCTTTTCCATCATTTCATTTCTACAGTCTTTCATGATTGAAACTAAGATTTGGTGTAAAAGATTTTGTTCTTGTAGCCTTTTACAATGAATCTTCCTCTTCATTTTCTTGCTAACCATACTATAACTTCAGTAAGTTATTTCATAGATAGCTTGCCCATATTGGGAGGGTATGAACACATTACATTTTTGAAGAAATATCTCTGGGAAATCATGATGAAATGAATATTTTTCACTTAATTTGCATAGATGTCCTATGAAGTGGCCTCCTTTCAGTCAGAGGTTGTCCCTAGCGTTACAACATCTTTTGGCATCGTTTCCAAGGAACAGAGAACAAAGTTATTTTTCCCTAGGTTTTTCTTTGAAACCTTTCTTTCTCTGGTGAGAAAAGAAAGCTTGTTGGATGATTTTTCTCACCAAGTGGGAAATTATTAATAGTAATCCTGGCTCCCAAAAGACCATATACTAAGTTAGACACTTCCCAGTAAAAGACTCCAGACCAATCTGATCCAGAAAATCTTGTTTCAAGAAGGGTTTGGAGAGAAAAATAGTCTCCTAAGAACTCAATCCCTACTTTATCTTCCCCTGGGGATCGCATCTCTCTTTCTCAAAATATTAAAGCAGAAAAAACTGACGTAGTTCCAAATATTTTGGACTTTTCAGAGGAGAACTTTCCTTCCCATCATTTTCCTTTTCTAGAACCTACTCTTGAAGAGAGGTCCTTTGAGTCTATTTCTTTCTCTTTCCATGTTGTGTCAGAAGTTGAATAGATAAAGACTGTGGATATTTCAAATATATATCAATCTATTACCGTAATTCCTCAACTATTCCTATCTCTGTAATTCCTCCTGCCTCCTCTGCTTCTCAAAAAGGAAATCTTCCTTCTCCCCCAAATCAAAGCATGGTGATTCCCTGCTTCCTACTTAATATAAATGCTCCTTTGAATTTAATCAACCAATGAACACAATGCCTCAATATTAAATAAAGTTGCTTCCAATATTTATAGGAGAGGATGAAATTACAATATAAAATCACGTGGCTACCTTCTTTGCTTTTGCAGAAAACCTAAATGTGGAATATTTGGATGTGGTGATTAGGTTGTTTGTATAGTCTCTGGATGGAGAGGCCAAAAAATGGTTCAAAATTCTCCCAACAAATTCAATTAATAGTTGGGAAGAAATAGAGAATGTTTTTATATAAAGATGGGGAGAGAAAAAGATCATTGCTATTTCCTAACATAATTTAATGCCATTAAAAGAAATCCAAGTGAATAAGTTGCATAATTTATTAAGAGGTTTAACAAACTTTACAACAGTCTCCCGATGGAAATTAAGCTCCCTCTTGCAACTACTAAGGTGTTTTTTGCAGGAGATTTTGAATCAAACTCTGGTTTTAATTTGAGGGAAAGGAAGTCCCCCACTCTTAACCAAATTAAAAAAAAAGATTCTTTAGAGATTGAGGCCAATTTTTTTGCTGCTGAAAAACTCAAATAAAAAATTCATCATGGTGATAAAAGAAAGGGAAAGAAGAGGTTGGATCTTCAGGTCAACAGAAAGATTCCCAAGAACAAAAACTAGATCAAATGACTAAATTCATTATAAATTTGTCATATAAATTGGTGAAAATGGAGTTGGAGAATACAAATCCTCCTAGGTAGATTCAACAAGCACCGAATACAAAATTTAATCCTTGGTTTAGAAGATCTCCTCTACAAATCCTACAGAGGGAGATGAAGGATCAACATGATCAGGTGCAGACTCCTTTATACCTAGAAGATGAACCAAAGGAAGCATTAGACGAGACTCTAATGTTCCAAGAAAATTAGTATTCCACCTTATCAAAGGAGGAAGAAGGAGAATAAATGTGTGAGGAGAATGTTGATTTGCATCCTCAAGTTACTCTAGATGAGGAGGAAATTGATAATTATTGTACGAAGTTTGATAATATGATCTAGATTGAATTTCATAAGAAGTATGATATAATATCAAGGAAGAGATACCTAACTCAAGACCAAAATGAAGAGAATTCCCAACATGTTCAAAAAGCTAATGACAAGGGAAAAAAACCAATTACGACTATTCCAATCTAGCAAGGGGAGTCCTCCAAAAGCCAAAAAGTTAAAGTAAATCAGGAGAAGTAAACAAATCATACTGCTCAATCTCAACAAAACGTTCAAAAAAATATAAAAAAAAATGGAAGAAGAGAAAGAAAAAGAAGATAAAAATGTGCATTCATTTAATTTTTAGAAGGAGTTGGAGAAAATGAAGATTCCAATCCCATTGGATGAGCTAGCAAAACAACCTTCTTATAGAAAGCATATTACATATTTCATTAATTTATCAAGTCTCTATAACTCCAAATACAGTCAATCTGCAAGAAGAAAGACTAGTGGTGATGTTTGGTCCTCATGTGGAGGAACATGACTCAACCACACCTCCTTTTTATATCACACTCCTAATTCATGATCTCATGTTGCACAACTATATGCTTGACTTAGGGGCCTCTCATTTGATGCCTCTTTCTATTATAACACACCTAAATTTACAGATCACTAAACCATATAAAGAACTATATTCTTTTGACTCAAAGAGAGTCAAGTGTGCTGGCTTGATAAAGGATTTGGTGGTCTCTCTAGCATAAATCCTAGTTAGGACCATTGTGATGGGTGTAGTGGTTGTAGACATCCCAACAAGATTTGGAATGTTGGTTTCTAGATCTTCGGGCATGACGCTGGGAGGAGTTCTGAAGTTGGATTTCACTTATGCTATAATCCCAATATTTGGTGAAGAGGAAAGGAGGATATATTGGGAATCAAGATTTTTTAAGACAATCACTAAAGGGGGAAGTCCAATTAATTCCCCAGTATATAGTCAGGATAAATATTTTTCATATTTTATGTTGGAAGTAAATGATGAAATTGCTGACAACACTAAGGTGAAAATTCCTCCAACAATTCAAAAGTAAGAAGCAGTGCCAAATTCCATTTGGAAATTATATTTTGATGGTACATATTCAAAAGATGGAAATGGTGCAGGGTTTTTTTTGCTTTCCCTAAAGGGTGAAATGATCCCTCTTTCATATAACTTGGAATTTGATTCCACAAACAATATCACAGAGTATGAAGCTACACTTCTTGGTTTATGGGCTGCCAGGGATATGAATATTGACTATTTGTCGATGTTTGGAGATTAAGAATTGGTGGTGAAGTAAATAAGAGGACAATGTCAAACAAAGCACCCAAGACTTAGAGCATATCAAAATGAAGTGTGGGACTTGGTGGTGTTGATGGTGCTGTATCCGCCTACATGTCAAGGGATCTCCTCGGTAAGAAGTCCCAATTAGACCTCAGACTATTTAGTGTAGGAGTCCCAGCAGTGGGTCATATGGTAATGCCTTGACCACAATTTCACACAGAGGCAAGTAAGATAACTATGTTGGTAGCAAGGGTGTGACAGCTGCAGTGAGTCAAGAAAGGTGCATGAGAGGTTTTAACACATGAGGGTTGAGATGAGTGCACCCCTTGACAACCTATAATAGTACTCAGATGGAAAGGGAACACACGAGCAAAGATGCATCACAATATGGAAAGCAAGTTAGCAGGCAATCCAAAGTGATGGTTAAACCAACAACACATTTCAAAAATATTCATGCATACTCATATAGAATGGTCCATACATGCATGCGTAAGAAAGAAAATAAATATGCCATTTAGAGTAAACAAGATAGTTGGAATAGAATACAACATTTGCATGAAACATGTTGGATCTTATTATATAAAGAAGTGTAAGTTCCAGTCATACAATACATCCATGTCCAACCACTAGCTCTAATAGTGGAATGTTACAACCACATCTACCTGCTCCTCCAAAGAGATGTAATATCTTCGTGCAGTGGAGAAGCCAAGGTGCGTTACAATATTGTCCAGGCTCTCTCCAAGATAGTCTTATCGAGATCTTGGCTGACCAAAAGCCTGTACAATGAGTTATGAGGGACTATTTATAGCAAAGGGTGGGGTGACCCTTGACATTCCCCTTTGTGACAGTTCAACTACCCTCATGACTCTTCACCTACTCTATGAATGTTACATCCAACTATTGACACTTGAATTACACTTGACATGACTTAACATTATAATGCACATGTACCCATGTGAACAAAATGGCTTGAGAAAGCCATGCTAAACATCACTCTGACTTAGATAACCATGGAAGTCCAACTCCTCAACATCTTCATGCTAATCGACAATAACATAATGATGCCAATATCGGTAGTCCTTGATGGTGTCCATGTGCTCCACAGTGACATTTGTCTGAAACCTGAAGCTTGCCTCCGTAGCATCCGGGTACACTGCTCAGGCTCCTCTGTCCAACTCGTCTAAAATCATGTGCATCATTGTCGTCAATGCGGCTAGACCAACAACATATTTGTGGATGATGTCTTCACTGATGGGCAAGTCTAGGCTAGTGGAAATGCACATCAACTCATTGAAGTACGAGTCAAGATCTAGTCAGACCTGTTTCTTTGTCTTCGCCTGGGTGAGAGTCCCAAGTGATGGGATCGCATGTGTGTGCACCACGACATCCATACTCTTGAATACTCATGCATGGGAAGCCTGTATATTAGTGATGAACTGCAGGAGATTTTCATAATTCCATATTTGACGACGGATACATGCCTTCAGCTCGACTGCATTGGCCCTCATCATCTTACGAAAGTGAAGTGGGGATCCCTTGTACTTCATCATCCATGTTTTCATGTCATCAACAACAGCATGCAAGTTCATCAAGATACGTGCTCTTCTAGCACATCGTTGTTGCCATCCATTGAGATAGATGACTATCTTATGCATGGTACCAAATTTGGAGTATAAGGCTCGCATATCTGTGTCAAGGGACAATACTTCATCTGATATTTCTTTCTTTAGTTCAGCTCGGGTAGACATTGTCACCAAGTCTCCTCCTTGCTTGGACATTTGTAATTCCTTCGCCATCCACTCATTCTCATCTATCAAAAAGAGAACACTTGAGCTAGTGCCTTCAGCATACACTCTGGTTGCATCGGCCAAGGCAGCTGGATATTTGTGCACATCAGTGATGATCACTTGTTCCTCAACTTGCGTAGGAGATGTATGATCCTCTGGAGTTGACACTTTGCGAGACTGCACAACTCTATGTTGGGATTCGTCAAATGAGATGTTGTGCATCTCTTCTTCTGGCTGATCACCAAGGATCTCAGTTCCTCCTTGGTTGTTTGAGACTTTCTCATCATCTATATGCATTGAAGTGCGTGAGTCAACCTATTTGTGGTGAGGCATGAGGTCGGTGTCCTGTTCCAACTCCTTTTGCTCCATGTATGCATCCAAATTTTGAAGCTCTTGTTCTATCTCATGAGTGAAGTCTTGCCCCTGGGATGGTTCACCCTGTTCACCTAATGCCAGATGTTCTGATGAATCAACTACTTGTACAGTTGTTGCTTCGTCTATTTGCACATGTTGTGCCCCCTGTTGTATTTGTTTCTACTGTACTCCCCGCTCCTATTTTCTCAACTCTTGTTCTTTTTGGAGTTGCTCCCTCATCTCATGCAACTCCTTCTCTGCTTCTTCCATTCTTCTCTTATCCCTCTACCTTTGTGCGATTCGCATGTCGCACTGGTGCCTCTTTGCCTCTATAGCTATAACTGCTTTCTCTACTAATGGATCTGCTCAGAACTTGCAGCTTTTCTCCTCCTCCATGCGATCGACAATCTTCCTCTTACCTTTGTTATGCATTGGTATGCTTGCCTCTATTGCCACTGCTGATACTGCTTATGCTAGTGCTCTCTATGATGTTTCTTCATGTTGCTTTGCTAACCACTCCACAACGCAGTTGACATGTTCATTGGGTCTGGAGAAATTGTAGCAATATCTCCATGGGTCCTCCTTGGCCCAATGAAATACCCCATGGATCCAGTTGAACTAAACTCTCATGCAGTGATATTTCACAATGCAATGTGATTCATATGGATTGTAGCTTCAGAGGTCGAATGGATACTTCTTCATTAGTTCTGCTTCGACATCCACTTGCTTGATACTCTGGATCTCATATAAACCAATTCACAACGGAAGAGCGGGCCAATGTGCCTTCTTCTTCTGATGTAGTCTAGCTGTCGATCCTATTAAGATGTGATATGCTACTTCTTGCATAACAAGTATTTCTAAGGAAAACTTCGGTAGAACATGCGGAGGCTTCTCCACATTGAATACTCAGATGAAGGTGTCGAATAGTGAGGCATACCAATCTACAATTCCTATGAATGCCTCCATCGCTTCCTTTGACATGCAGGGTGGATCCTATTCAAATATCATGTTATACACAGGGGGTAAAAGTGATCGGACAGCCATGTGATTACTCCTCTGAAGCTGCATTCGGAAAAAAACTTGAAATATGTGTTCACAACAGTCTCCGTCGGTAACCATGCCTACTCCAAACCCAGGAACTCCTGTCGGGCATAGATTGCATCTAGGATGTAGGCAGACATGTAAATATCTGCATGCATACCTTTGGGTGACTATCGAGCCTTTGTTACTTGTTCCTTCAACTAATGAGCCAATATGCTGGACCAGTTACATGGTTTTCCTTCTCGAAGCAAGTTGGTCCAGTGCAATCACCCAACCCTATGGGAAGGTTTCCGTACTTTCTTGGCCATACAGTCGACATGAAAATATGACCAAGTATTGGTAAGCCTTCCTCAGTATCTTCGTATTGTAGATCTGGCTGGGTGTCAACCTAAATCGAACTGGCTCCTTTACGTAGTTCTTCAGAATGTCTCTAGACTTAACACTGTTGTTGGGTAAGCTAAATGGAGTATTCATGACAGTCATGGGCTTGAACATATTATACATCTCATCATAATCTCATGCCCAGAAAGTTGCAAGCTTCGTCCCAGTAACACTGCTCAAGGTCATCGTCTCAGGATCAGTGTGAGAGACGATCCAGTGTATCATGTCCGTGCATGGGAACGCAGGGTATTTGCATGCAATCCGGTACAATCCAGACTTGTGAATGTTCATGTACACATGACAGTCTTCGATGTCTTCCTCAAAAGTGCCTGAAAATGTTTTATTGACCTCTTGCCACTTCAATTTGATGTCCTTGTCCAGATACAACTTTGTATCTTCATAGATCAGTAGACTAGAGGACACTTGCTCAACTACTGCTCCAGCTGCATTTCCATGAGTGTGTTGTGATCTTACTCTCTTAGAGGCCATTGATCTGGTACTGCTAAGAGAAGGATGAACACCTGAAATACCTGGAGACAAGAAACATGCATGGCAAGAAATCTGTCAATGAAAACAAAACCAAATTCTAGGAATGACATAGCACCTACCTGGGAAACTGATGGGAAGGATTGTGCAATCTCTTCTGGGAGGTTGGGTGGGTGGATGTTAGAATTGCGTAAAAAGCAGTCTGGGCTATCTGGGAGGCAAGATTGGTTGTTGAGTTTGTGCAATGCGTAATCCAGACTGGCTGTTGGCTACTACGATTTCATAATGCACAATTCCAGCTGGGAGTGACTACAGGCTCAGGGACTGCATTGCACAATTTTCTGGGCCAATAGTCACTGTCCCTCAAAAATACGCAAAAAATTCCTGGAGGATAGTGTGCATTTCTAGAGAGGAATGCAGAGCCTTCCTTCCCCAGATTGTGCAATGTTGTCTCAGTGAAGGCAGAGTTGGGGCCAAGGTTGGTCCAACTCGCCGATGGGAAATTAAAGAAAATATGACAACGAATGCATGGAGACACTAATTGAAGCAGAAGTGATTGACAATGCATGCAAACATGAATGAAATATTTGGTAAACTGATCAACATGCATGTGGGTGAAGCGAGTTGTTGAATCAACGACCATTCGTGCAAAATCAGTTTCATGCATGCAACAGTAGTGAGATAGAAATGAAAACTAAAATAGATCTAGGACAAGCTAGTATACATGTAAACGACAACAAGCATTCAAATAAATCAAGCAAAAAACACTCACACAAGTGAATACACAAAAAGTGACAAAAATGTTGGAAAAGACAAGTTGAGGCCACTTATCTGTGAATAGCTGAGCCAGATGTGTCGAAGAGTCCTAGATGTGTTGTGGGATGTCAAAGGTCCAAGATCGATGTGAAAGAAGGAGCTCTGATTCGTCAAGTAAATACATTTTGAGCTCATGATGTGCATGCTACAAATTTAGGAAAAAGTGACACTTGGAGGAAAGTTTCTAAAACAACTTTGCATGTAACCTCCAGCTGCTAAAAATAACTCCCTGAATCATAGGATACCTTTTGCATGTTTCCTTTTGCTATTTCGGGAAAAATCAAGCCATGCATGCAAGTGAAGTTTCCTCGGTCCCGGGTGGAACTAGTCAACCAAACTTCTCATGCATGAAGCTGCTCAACTACTTGAAGGAAATGCGCATTTCTGGCTGGGAGCTAGGCTGACTGCCCAGGAGATTTGCACAATTTCTGGGTAGAGCAGCTGACTGCTACCCAGATTTGCACAAATTTTAGGCTGAGCATCCCTACTGGGGAAAATTGTGCAATTTTCACTGTGAGTGTTGACTGGCAGAATTGTGTAATTATGGATCCTAGCAGGCTACCAGACAGGATTGCGCAATTTCTGGAAGGAAGGCTGGTTGCCCTCTAGAAATTGTACAATCTTGTCTGGCAGCCTGTTGGGCTCTAGAATTTCCCAATTTCTTGGTGGAGCTGCTCAGCCTACAGCTGGACGAAGTTTGGGTGATCAGCCTATGAGGGGAATGCATCAAGATTTGGTCGACATGTTGCCTTTGTGCAAGAAAAATACTGAAGGTTGTGTACTTGACGAAGAAAGACAAGGTGCTGTGAAAAGCTGGTAGGGAGGCTCCAAAACGAAGCTTAGGCAAAATTTTGGATGGTGGTTGTAGTCGCTACAACAGGTGGACAATTTCTTTTCAGCATTTAATATTTAGTTTTCTCTAAGGGAAAATAATAGGATGGATGATTCCATTGTAGTGGCAGTCAGTACCTTTAAAACTCCGCAAAATCCTAAATTGATATATGAAGTTGTAATTAGATGCAGCCATTCTATACCTGAAAATGCAAAATACTGGTAGGTATTTGAGGATGAGGAGAAGATTAAAAGATTTTTGGATGTGGTTGGTGAATTTTCTTCTTCAAAAGTTGATCAAGATAAAGAAACTGAATACGCTAAAGAAGAAGAAGAAGGTGAAGAATATCTACCTTGGAAGGATTCTATTGCAGATCATAAAATTGTGTAGCTCAAGGGAAATGTGATTCCAAAGGGTTTAGTTCCTTTAGAAAGACAATTTGATGTAAATGATATTCCTGTGAATGTTACAAGAAGAATTGGGAAGATGATATTTCGTATTGCAATATTGGCACCGAGCAATATCCTAAACTTATAACATTCGTGAAGGGAATCTCAAAAGGATACAAACTTAGGTATGTTAATCTGTTTAATAAATATTCACATATATTTGCTTGGTCATATGAAGACTTGAAAACATATGCCGAGACTTTATACAACACAACATTCCTTTTAAATCAAGAGTACAACCATACAAGCAAAAGTCTAGATAGATTAGCCCTCTACTTCTTCCTTCAATTGAAAAACAAGTTAAGTTGCTTCAGGCAAATGTTATTGTGCCATTGAGATAATCAGATTGGGTAGAAAATTTGGTGCCTGTGAGGAAAAATAATGGGGAAATCAAATTATTTATATATTTTCAGAATCTGAAAAGGGCATCTTTAAAATATAACTACCATATTCCCCATATGGATCACATTCTGTAGAAAGTTGTAGCCTCTTCGAGGATATCAATGATTGATGGGGTTTCCAGATATAAACAAATAGGTTTCCATTCGAATGATCAAAATAAAAAAACTTTCACAACACCATGGGGCACTTTTATATATGCCAAGATGCCTTTTTGTTTGATGAATGCTGGAGCTACCTTCCAGAGGGCTATGGATATAACCTTGTTGGGGAAAAAGATAAATTTGTAGTTATATATCTAGATGATATCATAGTCTTTTCTAAATCTGATGTTGAACATTTGGAGCACTTGCAGTAGAATTTTGGGAAGTGCAGAAAGTATGGGCTATTCCTGAATCCTAAAAGGTCACATTTTTCTTTGAGAGATATAAATTATTGGGGCATATCATATCAAAGGAAGGAGTTAAAATTGATCGAAAACATGTGGAAGAAATCAGTAATATACCTTTACCCAAAAACAAGAAGGAAATGCATATTTTCATGGGCATAATAATTTTTCTTAGGATATTTATTCCCAACTATGTAGAAATCATAAAGGAAATAACGAAATATCCAAAAGATAGGTGGACTCTAGTAGCCAAAGAAAAATTTTCAATGATTAAGAAGTATTTTGGAGAATCTCCTATTTTGGTAATTTCTAATTATGAAAATCCTTTTCATATTTTTTCTTTTGCATCTCCTGCTACAATTTCAATGATCCTTTTGCAAAATATTGAAGAAAACAAAGAGTAACTTGTGGCATTCTTTAGTTAGGTGTTGAGGGATGCAGAGCTAAAATATAATATTTTAGAAAAACAAGAATATTCCCTTGTTAAAGCTTTGAAGACATTTAGGACATATATTTTATAATCAAATATCACAACGTATGTACCTAATACATCAATCAAAGATGTACTAACACAGGGGGACAATGAAGAAAGAAGAGGAAAATGGATAGCTAATATATAGGAGTATGATATGGATATTAATCCAAATAAGTTAATTAAGCAGTAGGAATTAGCCAAGATCTTGAAAAAATCCAATTACCAAGTAATGGGAATAAACTTGCTAGTTGAGATTCCTAAACCAAATGCTATTGGTGGAAAAGGTAAATCCAATGAACAAGATAATAGAATTGCTTATCAGTATCTATGTTCTAATTGGTATAAAAATATTGTCCATTATTTATTATTTCTTAGTTGTCCATCAAGTTTTGATAGAAAAAAGTACAAGGCTTTGAGAATGAAATCCCAAAAGTATGTTATTGTAAATGGTCAACTATATTGGAGGGATGTCGTTGGTGTTTTGTTGGTGTGTTTAACATAGGAAGAAATGACTGAAATTGTAAATGAATATTTGGAGAGTTACAACAGACAAAATCATGAAGGTTGGTTTTTACTATCCCAATTTGTTTTCTAATTTGTATAAGTTAGTCAAATGTTGCAAAGAATGTCAGTGTTTTTTTTTTCCCAGTATTTGTAGAATCCAATGAACAAGATAATAGAATTTCTTATAAGTATCTATGTTCTGATTGGTATAAAAATATTGTCCATTATTTATTATTTCTTAGTTGTCCATCAAGTCTTGATGGAACAAAATACAAGGCTTTGAGGATGAAAGCCCAAAAGTATGTTAATATAAATGGTCATCTATATTGGAGGGATGTTGTTGGTGTTTTGCTGGTGTGTTTAACACAGGAACAAATGACTGAAATTATAAATGAATATTTGGAGAGTTACAACACACAAAATCATGAAGGTTGCTTTTTACTATCCCATTTGTTTTCTAAGTGTATAAGTAGTCATATAATATTATATATTTATTATATATATTATATATATATATTATATAGTATATAATATATTATATATAATAATATATATATATATATATATATATATATATTTAATTTATATAATATCAGTATTGTAGAACCAATGAACAAGATAATAGAATTGCTTATAAGTATCTATGTTCTGATTGGTATAAAAATATTGTCCATTATCTATTATTTCTTAGTTCTCCATCAAGTTTTGAGAGAACAAAATACAAGGCTTTGAGGATGAAAGCCCAAAAGTATGTTATTGTAAATGGTCAACTATATTGGAGGGATGTCCTTGGTGTTTTGTTGGTGTGTTTAACATAGGAAGAAATGACTGAAATTATAAATGAATATTTGGAGAGTTACAACACACAAAATCATGAAGGTTGCTTTTTACTATCCCGATTTGTTTTCTAATGTGTATAAGTTGGTCAAATGTTGCAAAGAATGTCATTATTTTTCTTTTTTTCTTTTTTTTTAGAAGAATAAGTTTGCACCATTACCATTAATTCCAGTATTTGTAGAAGAGCCTTTTAGGCAGTGGGGGTTGGAATTCATAGGGGAAATCAACCCACCTTCTAGTGGACAACACAAGTGAATATTAACATCTACTAATTATTTTGAAAAGTGGGTGGAAGCCATTTCAACCTGAAATGCAACAAAATCAATGGTTATTAAATTTATGGAGGAAAATATATTTGCTATATTTGGTTGTCCAAAAAATTTGGTGACAAATAATGCTCAAGTGTTTAAATCTGCAAAGCTAATTAAATTTTCTAGAAATAAAATGTTATCCTCAACCACTCAGAAATACTGCCTATTATCCACAAAGGAATGGGTTGGAAAAGCCTTCTAATAAAACTTTGGCAAGAATTTTAAAGAAGACTACTGTAAAAAAACAAGAAGAACTGGGAATCCCAACTTAAGTTTTCTTCGTTCCACTGAGAAGTCACCTTTTGAAATGGTATATGGAATCGCTTAGTCAATTAGATAATCTAGTAGCTGCATTAATTCAAGATTATGAAGAGAAGCCTAATTCATTGACTAGGACAATAAATCAACTGGTGGAATTGAATGAAAGCAAAGAACATGTGACTCAAAATTAGATCAATTATTAGGAAAAGATGAAAGTAGTTTTTGATAGGAAGGCTAAAGATAAACTCTGTCATCTCAGAGATATTTTTTTGAGGTGGGATGACAGAATAAAGGAGAAGGGTAATAACGAAAAGTTTGACCCCTTATGGTTTGGGCCTTTTAAAATAGCAAAAGTCTAGGGTAATAACACCTTCATTATAGAAAAACTAGTACAAAATGGCTAATTAGTTACTAAAAAAAGACCAAAATTTATATATAAATGACCACTTTTCAGTTGGTGACTAAGAGTAGCTAATTTACAGTATGTTATAATGCGACCAACGTTTAGTCTTTTTTAGATTAGTCATTAATTGGTTGTCTCAGGTTTATCATCTAGTATTATATTTTGTCATAAATCTAGTCAATAATTTAGTCATTGATTTAGTCATTAATTACCACAATTAATGACCAAATACACAACAAAATATACTACCATATTATCATCTCAGAAAACCAATAAATCACCAAAGAAATATGACCAAAATTGTAACAACCTCCTCCCACATCTATCTAAGAAACCGACCAGCCAGGTTAAACATGCAGCAAGAAGCCACTATGATATGATTTGACCTCCTAAAATAACTTTAAGGAAGTGAAAGAAAAGTAGACACACCATACATACCTTCAACATCAACATTAGGATCCTTAGGAACCAACCCAACCTTTTTAACAACTAGCCCCTTTGCCCCACTAACATTTTGGACCACTTGACCCCCAGACCGTCCCATGCTATAGGCTTGCCAACCTCAACGAGGCTCTGAATGCTCTCATGACAAGGCATGCCAACTTCCAAGGACTATTTTGCTAAGTGTTGTACCAACATCCCCAAGATTTGAGCCACTTTTTAAGGCCCAGCGCCTAGGTCATTGCCCAGAATTGAATGACACCTTCAAAACAGTAAGATAACAAGGAAATGATAGTACAAATGTAATTACTTGAATACGAACTTGATTGGATCCCTACTAGCCATGATAGGCATTTCGTCAAACATATCACAAATATGTAATCTACATATGTAATTAACAAATATGAGCATAGGGGCCTCATACTTAGCTGAGAATCACTAAGAGACATCGATGCCTCAACACATTATCCATTAGGTCATAGATACATTGTTCATTCATTTACAAGTAAAACCATGATGAGATCCATACATTAGTACTATCATAAATCACATACATAACCAACACAATAGCAACAAAAATACCAATGCAATCACAACCATTTGATCCTCATATAAACCAGTATAATACTCATAGAAATACAAGGAGAAATAAACTCATATTGATAATGCAAGATTCAAAACCGGGATGGGACTTTCATGTTCCGCTCGATCATAGAATGGTTGATCCAAATATCTCTTCAACCATTCACCCCCATGTCATATTCCAAGCATGAATGTGGAATATCTTAGAACACATCAATCCAAATCCATCTAGGGATTCCAGAGGCCATCCACCTCAACCCTTCAAACAGTGATTCCACCTCATGGTCAAACATCATAAAGCCATCATCAGATTGGTCTCTATCCAAGCCTTCTAGGGATTTTAAAGAGATTATTCCAACCAAGCCTTCCAAGACTAGTAACTCAACTCAGAACTGTCATTGGGCTTCCATAACATTTTTCCAACTAGGGCTTCTAGGACTAGTAAGTCAACCCACCAAGGGCTTCTAAAGTATTTTTCAACAAAGGATTCCAACACTAGTAACTCAACCCAAGTTTTTATAGGGCTTCCAGAGCGTTTGTCCAACCAGGGATTCCAAGAACTAATAACTCAACCCAAGCTAAGGAAACATGAGAACCAACCAAAACAAGCAAGGAAATAAAACCACAACACCATGGCTATACATGAAATGGCAAGGTTAGGCAATCCATTGTAAATCCAGGCAATCCTCCATGCCAGTGATAGATCATGACCAATAATCCACATGTATATGCCATGCATACCAAAACTAGTGAGGAAAACATACATGAAACTCGGTACTTGCAAGCAAAATCCATTGTAGATGATGATCCCAATGTCATATTGTGCTTTCCTACTCTTCCTTTTCCTTCTTTCTCCAAAAATCCAAGTATGTCACACCCTCCAAGAGTGCTCCAATAAAACTCTAAGTATCCAAGAGTATGAGAGAGAGAGAGAGAATAGAAAGAGGGCTCCAAAATTGAACTGACAAAAGGTTACCAACTGATCCTCAAAAGCCTTTTTATGAATGAGGCCTCTATTTTCTTCATTTTCCATTATTTTCCTTCAACTTCCTCCTCACATGCAACCTATGACCTTTCACCTCCCATTTCTCCTAATTTCAATTATTTTCATAATTGAATGTGCCAAAAATTCCATTTTTCCTTTCCAAAGCATTAGCACTAACTCGCTTCTTTGTACCTATAACCAACTGCACTAACCAAAATTCTGCATGCAATTCCTTACTCCAACCACACTTATCCACCAAGTCAGGACTAACATAGCTATAATTAGATCTAGGGTCAATCAAAATAGAAATAACTTGACCAGAAATCTTACCATCCATCTCAATGATGGATGCTCGATGGTCTACATGATTGTTATCCATTGCTACATATATATGAGGAATGCTATGACCAACATCCCCAATAGTTTGTGCATCCTGTGAACTATATATATGAGGCCTGCCACCTTGATCCTATGGATAATATCTCCTCTGATGATCTTTGCCACAAGTCCAACACTCTATAGGCTTCCAACTTGCATCCTTATTCTGTTCTTTTGATCGAAATCCCTGTACTCTATCTAATGCATTGAACTTATTAGATGGCACTACATTCTCTTTATTACCTATACGCTGAGGTCTTGCTAGCTTTCTATCCCATTTTCCTCTGTTCTTTGCATTACCTTTCCATTTTGGCTTAGTCTCAAATCTGCACTTCAATTGCTCATAGAAATGCCTTGGATTTCGGATGGTCTCTTCCAATGATTAAGGCTCATCAAAATCAATCATGTCTTTGAATACAATCAATAATCCACTAATGAACCTCTGAATCTTGGCCCTCTCCTCCATGAGATAAGGCACATACCTCAGTAGCTCCAAGAACCTGCCAGTGTACTCCTCATCTATCGTCAATCCCATCTTTAGCTGATAGAATTATTTTTCCTTGTCATCAAAGTATCTCTCTAATAGATACTTCTTCTTGAATAATCACTCAAACTCACTTCAAGTCAAGTCTTCCTAATGAATACATCTGACATTCTTCACATCTTCCCACCAAATGTGTGCCTTAGCTTTTACACTAAATGTATCTACTCTGGCTTTGATGTTCTCTGAATAGTCATGTAACCCGAAGAACATCCTCATGCCAAGAAACCATGCCTCTGCATCTTGTGGTTTCTTCATCTCTCCATCAAGATTATGTGATTTTTCTTTCTTAAACTCACCTGGCAAGTATCCCCTATCACTCCTCTTGTAAGGATGATAACGTTGATGATCATAGTGCCTATTTGAATTAGAAATAGAATAATACCTGTGTTTATCCCCTCTCCCATCTGGAGTGTCCAACAATATTCCATCTCTAACCATGGCATATCTATCTGACCTGTGGCCACCATATGGCTTACTACCATATGCCCCATTAGTTTTGTCCTCCTACTCATAGTTGATCTGACATGGTCCTTGTTGCTGCAAATCTGACAAACTTTGAAGTATCACTGCATTTACCTCTGCTTTTTTCTCCTATGCCTATATGATTCTGTCATTATCTTGCTTATAGCTCCTTATTTATTCCTTTAAGCTTCTCAATGTATCTGCCAAATCAGAAGAATTCCCAACACCATATTGCTCATCTGATTTATATGGAGAGTCCTTGTAGCCTACCATCTTTCTATCCATTTGATATTTCTTCCTACAAGGTATATCATGTCAGCTAAACCAAATCACAATAAACCAACATACCTTAGTATAGCTCAGGGAGGATGCTTTGTCTACAAGATCAAAAAATCATCATGATACATGTATAACATAATCATGACAACATACATAACCATAACACACAAGCATATAACCATGCAACCATCATTCTAGATATGGTCAAGTCATCAATGCATGACCTTATCAAAAACGCATACCACGACCTCATGCATGACAACAAACATTACATCACTATACACTCGACCACATGCAAACCTTACCATGAATAAGAAATGGGTAATCAACCACACTCATGCATAAACACTTATAATCAAGCATAAATGAACAATACTTGAAACCAAACTTATAAGAATGATACATGTAATCAAGCATACAAAAATGATACATGTAAGTGACATATAACAAGATGTGACCAATCATACAAACATGACAATGCACTCCAAAATAACAACATTGACTTCCACAAGGCGACATCAATACAGCCATGATCAACACCATGCAAATGCAATAAGCACATGGAATGCAAGCATAAGAGACACACATGCGATCGACATGAATTCATGAATAACACACATAACCCATTCAATCTGAGGGGTGAACCACACTCTGGTTCCACTCTGTAACACCCTCCTCCCACATCTACCCAAGAAACCAGCCAGCCAGGGTTAACATGTGACAAGATGCCACTATGATATCATTCGAACTCTTAAATCACATTAAGGAAGTGGAACTGATAGAAACACACCATACAAACCTTCAACATCAACATTAGGACCCTTAGGAACCAACCCAACCTTTCTTCCAACTAGCCCCTAGGTACCACTGATATTTTGGACGACTTGACCCTTGGATGCTCCCATGCTATAGGCCTGCTAGCATCGAGGAGGCTTTGGACGCTCTCATGACAAGGAATGCTAGTGTCTAGGGACTATTTTTCTCAGTGTTGTGCCAATTTCCTTGGGATTTGAGCTTCTTTTTTAGGCCCAGAGCCCATGTCACTACCCAAAATTGAATGACACCTTCAAAACAGTAAGATAATAAGGAAATGAAAGTATGAATTCAATTACTTGAATAAGACTTTGACTGGACTACTACTAGCCATGAAAAACATTTCATCAAACATATCACAAATATGTAATCTACAAGTGTGATTAATAGATCTAAGCATAGGGGTCTCATACTTAGTTGAGAATCACTAAGAGACACTGATGCCTCAACACATTAGCCGTCATTTCATCCATTAGTTCATAGATACATTATTCATTCATTTACAAATAAAAACATGATGAGAGCCATACATAACTACTGTCATAAAACACATACATAACCAACATAATAGCAGTAGAAATACTAATGAAATCACTACCATATGATCCACATATAAACCAATATAATAGTCATAGAAATAAAAGGATAAATAACCTCATCTTGATGATGCAAAATCCAAACCCGTGATGGGACTTCCACGTTCCACCCAACCATAGAATGGTTGAGCCAAATCTCTCTTCAGGCATTCACCCCCATTCTATATTCCAAGCATGAATGTGGGATCTCATAGAACACATGAATCCAAATCCATCCAAGGATTCCAGAGGCCATCCACTTCAACCCATCAAATAGTGATTCCACCTCACGTTCAAACATCACAAAACCATCATCATATTGGTCTCTATCCAAGCCTTCTAGGGCTTCCAGAGCATTTGCTCTAACCAAGGCTTCTAGGACTAGTAACTCAACCCACAACCATCGCTGAGCTTCCAGATAATTTGTCCAACCAGGGCTTCTAGAGAGTTTGTGCAACCAAGGCTTCCAGGAGTAGTAACTCAACCCAAGCTGTTACGGGGCTTCTAGAGCATTTGTCCGACGAGGGCTTCCACGAACTAATAACTCAACCCAAGCTAAGGAAACATGAGAACAAACCAAAACAAACAAGGAAATAAAACCACAACACCATAACTATCCAAGGAATGGCAAGTCTAGGAAATCGACTGCCAATCCTGGCAATACTCCATGCCAGTGACAAAACATGACCAATAATCCACATGCATATTCCATGCATGCCAAAAATAATGAGGAAAATATAAATGCAACTCGGTACCTTCAAGAAAAATTAATTGTAGTTGCTAATCCCAATGTCCTCTTATGCTTTCCTTCTCTTCCTTTGCCTTCCTGCTCCAAAAATCCAAGTATGCCACACCCTCCAAGAGTGCTCCAAGAAAAATATAAGTATCCAAGAGTATGAGAGAGAGAGAATAGAGAGAGAGCTCCAAAACTAAATTGACAAAAGGTTACCAACTAATCCTCATAAGCCTTTTTATGAATGATTACTCTATTTTCTTCATTTTTCAATATTTTCCTTCAATATCCTCCTCACATGCAACATGTGACCTTTCATCTCTCATTTCTCCTAATTTCCACTATTTTCATTAATAAATGTGCCAAAAATGCCATTTTACCTTTACAAAGCCTTATCCATTGCCTTTGCCAATTTCCTTAGCCATTAATAACCAAATGAACACCCACACCAGGATGTCTTGTCCAACATTAAGCTTGGAATAAGTGTCCCATCAACCGTGGTTATTATTTTTCCTTGATTAACTTTTATTACATGGAATTTTCATCAAGGTTGTTACAAAAATGTTGGTCGTGTTATAAGATATTGTAAATTAGCTACTAATAGTCATATATATGCAAATTTTAGTCATCATTTGAAACAAATTAATGACCAAGGAAATAGGACTAATTTTCGGCTATGTTATAAGATACTATAAATTAGCTACTGATAGTTGTATATATGAAAAATTTAGTTGTTATTTGTAATCACAAATTTATCACTTACAGTAATCATATATCTTTTTTTGGTAGTTTCATATTCATTATATAAACGATTGATTTAGTATTTTATATTCATGTCATTTAATTTTATTAATAATCATTTTAAACGACTAATTTAGTTGTATATTCATTTTATTTGTGTTCATCATTAATCAATATAAACTACTAATTTAGTAGTTTTAGTTTGATTTTATGTGTTCATTATTAATCAACATATATTAATTAGCATGATTTTGTGACTAAATTAAAAAAATGTCATGCAATGTTCATTTAATATGAAAACGCAAAGTTGCATATGTTAATTACATTTACTAAATAATATCAAGTACAACTATAAATAATTTCAACCCAAATGATATTATATGAAATTTCAAGTATTACAATATGAGTTTCCAACTTAATATTGGTTGGACTACAATTTACACATGAAATATTGTTCATACTTCAAAACATTATCATTGTGTTGCCAAATCATTACAGGTGAATTCACCAACTCTGAAGACTTGACCATAAGGCTCTATGCGTGTGTCTCATGTGGGATATTGGCTTTAAGCGTATCACTAGGCTAGTTCTCTTCTCTATCTTTTTGCGTTTGTCACTCTAGTGTTATTGTTCTCCTCTTTCTTCAATTCTTTCTTCTTACCATCAATATTGAGTTCCTCTTCTGAAAACGAAAGAAGACACAATGCAGAGTATAAGACATAATAGAAGATGAACACTAGGATATAAACTAAAGTAGACTATAAAGGATTTATATCACATATACCTCAACATCGGAAATGGCAATGCCATATTTCCCGAGAAAATCAAGAAACTCGAACAAGTTTTCTTTAGTTAGACAATAGTAATGACCTGTATAAACAAAGAAAATAAAATTTCACCATAGAAAAGAACACTTTAGTAACTTAGTATTCAACATTTCGGAAAATTTTAGGCACAATCATGTCAACTAAGTTACATGTTAAAAAACTTAGGTTGTAGATAACTCGTGAAATAAAATAATATGAGGTGTGATGTCTAATCCTTGTCATTTTATTCTCAATAGCATTTCATTATCTAATGTGTCCTATGCTCAAATAACAACATGGAAGTAAACGTTTCTAATAGCCATGAAAATCTTTTAACACAAAAAAACTTAAAGGATTTCAATCAATACCGTGTAATACTAATTTCATCTTCAAGCTTTGGATGTGTTTAAATGGACATGATACCAAGTATTTTCAATTTCATAGTTAAAAGACAAGGCAAAATCAAAGGAAATGTTCAAAATACAATCAACAATAAAGAGAGGATATCATGGAATGGACATTGCAATTATAAACAATATGTTTACCTTTCCACTGGTGTATGGAATTCCTATAACATTTTCTTTCCCAAAATAACCATGAGGTGAAAGTATCACAACATTAAAACCCCTGGGAATCCCTAGTAGTAACATTTCCAAATTCGATGGATCATGTGCCTAAAGGATATCCAACAACAAATGAATCACATCCAATAAATGTTATGCATTGTCTCCCCATCCTTTTTCCAATCCCATTTCCTATAACCTAAAATTTTCCATTTTCTATAAAATTTGAATCTAATTTTTTTCAATAACATATCAATTCATATTTAAATTCTTCTTGTCATGAGAAGGTATCAATCAAGTAGGACATCAGAAAAATCGACCTTAATGAGGTCCTCAAACAATTCCTACAATATCAATATTTTTCTTGCTATGATATCTTGGATAGAAAAAAGAATATATCTACAAAAGAAAAAGGCATATATTACTTATGTTCAAACTCATATATGGCATGCTCTTAGGAAACTTCAAAGATGTTCCTCTTCCTTTACCAAAGCATACTGTAGCTTGGTTAAACTTTGTATACTTTCATTCAACATCAATTCCGGCAAGATAAATTTCACACACTATTTTTCCCATTTCTCAACATGCTATAAATGATAAATTTAAATTCACATAAAACAGAGAATGGACCCTTTTCTAACCAAAACAAACAAACAAACAAATAATGTCTCTAATAAAACTTCACACCTCAGAAATTACTTTGCCACGTGCTTAGGCTAAAGGTGAGATTCTTTGAATCATCTTTAGCTCATACTTAATGGGATATTTGTATGTTTATCATGATGTCAATTTGGTGTTGAAAGAAATATATAAATCCAATTCATTATTAGTGAAATTCATGTATAATTCAGAAAAATAACATTCAAAGGTAGCGGTAAATCTAGAGACACAAGCATCTATTCATAATGGTAAATGGGGGTGGACCCTATAAAACATATGTTATTGGGTGGCACTATCCATAAATAAATTATTGGTTGTATTAAACATTTGCATTTAACCCATTTATTTTAAAGATTAAATTAGAGATAACACAAGCAGGGTCCTAGGACATCCCTGGGCTTGATAAGAAAGAAGGAGACATTCACTATATGATGATTTAAATATACAGTCAAAACATATCCTAGGGCTAACCCAACAACAATACAACATAAAAAAAGTATGGAAAAATACTCATGCAAGTTGTGTTCCAAGTACAAGATAAGATAATTTTATTTATGTCCAGCAAATGACCACAAAATTCTACCAAAGGAACAAAGATATTGTATCTAGTGTTAGTACAAAGTGTGAGTGCCAAGGAATTTATAGGTTGGATATTAACTTTCTAGAAAAACAGAGTATAAGATAAGCTATCATTACAAATATAAATGTTATAAACTGAAAAGCTCTAAAAATATTAGTATTGAGCAAGAGAAGAAAGGACAACAAGTCCTGTTAGAGCTTACAGTTGAGCATGAGTGAGCGAACCAAGAGGCAGACAAAACAAGACATAGAGCTAATATGAATTCTATATTTTGACAAAATTCTACACACATTATATTAAAGAAAAAATCATTGTAGTTGGGATTTTTCCAAACAAAAAGCCAGGAAACCAATCTGTAATAGAAATCAGACTTGTCGAAGTATGTCCTAGACAATTTTTCCTTTTTTATTAAATGAAAAGTGAATTTTGTAACATAGGAAGGAGCATTTAGATGGAGCAAACATGGAAAATGACATATTGAAACTACATCTAATACCAAAATTTCATAATTACTGTCATACACTAAGTTGACTTACCTCACATTGATGAGATACTACTGAATGCAGTGGTTTATTAGTTGCAAATGTATAAAAGTCCCATATCAACAAATGGCGATTGTCTCCAACATACCAAAAAGGTACTTGTTCCTTAAATTCCATGCAACATCTTCCATGACACCCTCATGGACCTACACTGACATGAGGTCATAAAAAATTTCAACAAAGATAATGAAATTGTAATTATAAAGTTATTAGAAAATTATATATCATAAAGAAATGGAACACATAAAATATTGCAGAAATATAAACACAGAAAACGCATAAAACAAGAGAGACACAGATATACGTGGTTCACCCAATCTGGGCTATGTCCATGGAGAAACAACTAGTCCTTCTTTTTATATTATCCAGCAAACTGAAGAGATACAACCTACAACAGGTCCGCTGTAACTCCCTCTTTACTCTCAACATCCTCTCTCTTCCTCAATCCAAATATAGATATACATAGACGCAATACAATTCCCTCATATATAGCGAGGGGTTGCCTTCTAGAGCAAAAAACCCTAAATTAAACATAACTTCTACCGTCAGATCATCCGCCTAATGAACGGCCCAGATTGACTAGAAATTACTATACTTTGACAAGGCAATTTTACATCTGTTTTTAGCTTCGGGGGCGCTGCCCCCGAACCCCCTAGCTGGGGGAGATTAGGCCCCCCAGACCCCCGCGGGGGGGACAAGTTCCCCCCGTGTGGAGGGATGTACAATCTTCCTGGGGTATACATCCGACTGAGACCTTTGAAAATAGAATATAATCAGGCTCCACACCCAACAATCTCCCACTTGGAGACTGATTATAGAAACTCCACCGCTGCTTCATTTGCTAGACAATGAATCTACTTTGGACCTGGTTGTTTCTCATCTTCTTCATCATACTTGAAGACCAATTGAAACTGAGCAGATTTTCAGTTTCTCCCTGGTTACAACTTTTGTTAACATATCTGCAGGATTCTGACTAGTGTGTATCTTTTCCAGCTTCAACTGTCCATCTTCCAATGCTGACCGTATGAAATGGTACTTGAGCTGTATATGCTTAGTCTTGGAATGAAATGTAGAGTTCTTTGCAAGATGTATGGCACTTTGGCTGTCATTATATAACCTACCCAACTCCTTCTTCTTACCCAATTCATCCAGAAACCTTTGTAACCAGATCTTTTCTTTACTAGCCTCTATAGCAACAACATACTCTGCTTTTGTTGTTGAGAGTGCAACAACACTTTGCAGTTTTGAGACCCAACTGACAATTGTTCCACCTACAATAAACACATATCCTATAGTGCTCCTCATGTTATCTCTATCACCTACCATATTTGCATCAACATATCACTGTAGAGCAATGTTTGAACTACCAAAGCATAATTCTTGATTTTTGGTACCTCTCAAATACCTAAGAATCCACAAGTCCCCCCCGCACCCCCTTGCATGGAGGGGTGTACAATCTTCTTGGGTTATACATCCAGCTGAAACCTTTGAATACTGAAGATAATCAGGCTCCACACCCAACAAAGTTAAAAATACACAAACAAAAACTCACCAACAAATCCCATTAAATTTCTACCAAAAAAAAAAATAATGATAGTAAACATTAAGAATAATCCTGGCATATTTTAATGGTCACATTTGTAGAGTTGTGAGATCAGTTATAACAATGCATTTACCCTTATTTTTTTATTTCATGCTACCATCATGTAAAACCAATGAAATTTAGGGTGAAAATGGCTTCTGATACAACTTGAATAGCATGAAACATTAACAAACCTAAAGAAAATAAAACTATGAAGCCTAAAAACCTGTGTGTGTTCAATTTCATATAGAATCCTCTGCTAATCTGCAACTAACAAACAACAAAATATGAACCAATCCTATTATATGGGAAAATCTTCCAACTCATGAACTGTATTCAAATTCCAACTTAATGATAATAAGAAGTCATTATGATGGATGGATTTATTTGCAGTCGGACAAAAAGTTACTTTGAATAACATCTATCAAAATAAATCACCTTATATATTTGTTGGCCCTCAAACACTTTGTTTTTCGCAAGTGCATTAATGTCCCACAAATTTATTTGTCTATCATCTGAACCACTTAGAATATGGCCATGCTTAAAAGGGATCCATGATAAACCATAACCTTCTGTATTATGACCCCTCAATTTGAGATCAGGATTACAACCACCATCTTAAGGGGGCTTTCATCGATGCTTGTTTAGTCAAACACATAGACTTCTGCACTAACTACTTTTTTGGCAACAATGAAAGGATTATGTGGCATGTATCAGGCTCTATTGACCTCCCCATTGTAATTGATTTCTTGAATTACTTGTACTTGAAAAAAAGAGCATCCATCGAGTAACCTGGCCTAAATGAAAAAAAATGTCTTATTTACAACAATGTAATTATAACATTCCAATAAAATTGAACTGAACAAGATAGTTTCAACACAAACTATGAAAAATGTTTGTCCCAAACATATAATAAATCCCAAAATTTGTGGACAACATTAAAGAATGTGATAAAATAGCAATTTTGGAAACCAAAAACTTACATTCAATCTTTTCCTTTCCAATAAACACAATGAAAAGAAATCAGAATATACAACAACAAACATTGTTCATCATAAGTGTGGTAAATTCTTACAATCATAAGAAAATGTAAAAAAAAAAAATCATTTTTTTTTTTTACAATTATACATGGAACTAGCAATCAACTCACGTATTCATAGATGAAACATAAAGTGGGTTATAAATTTTTTTATTCACATACTCAGTACCATGTACATCACAACATTTACAAATGAACACATTGGTGGATTGCATATACCTGGTCATGTTACTAAAACAAGTGGTTACTGAAAAAACATTAGACAAGAGGTTCCACCCTCCATAAAAATGATAAGGTCCTTCATGAGTGAGAGAAAAAGACAATTCCTCATATGTTCTTGAAAGAATTCCCAACTTGGTTACAATTTCAAGATTCCCAGCTTCTCAAGCATGGAGAAGTTGTGTTCAGAGGTCTCCTAATACAAAGAGAGAAAACCCCAAGACATGACCAATTCTAATCAAATTCCTTCAAGAAACTATGGAAATTTGTAGCCAGTTTGTTCAATACAATTGAAGAAACAAAAAAGGAATGTAAGGTGATTGGTGTGTGTTAGTGTTGTCATTAATGTCCAAGGTTTTGATCCCGTGGAACCTCATAGAATTTTACAGACAAAAGAGGTACATGTGACAAACATTAAATTTGTTCTTACTACCAATCATCACTGAAATCACACAAGGGAAAATGAAGAACTTAAGAAACTAGTCCTAGGTATTGAAGTTTATGGTGGAGCAAAAGATCATGTCAAAGGTTGTACTGTTGCATTAGAGCACAATGATGAATTATCTTTGGGTAGGATAGTGGCTATTAAGGCCTTGCACACACCATATTCATTGTTGGTTGTGGAAAAAAAAATTAAGGCCCAGTAGAGGAAAAATATTGGTCTCCTTGCCCAGGTCAACTCGGGTTTTCTATGGACATGAGTATACGGTGAAGAATGTTCAATGCACAATGAATGTTGAACCAAAAAAATGAAAGGATCAATCAAAAAATTAACTAGCTTGATCAAAAATAGAAGGAGAATAGGCCCATTGTGCCATCGACCATTCAAAAGAAGAGATTTATTCCTCTACTTATCCATAGCCAAGACTCAAGAAGATTTCCTAGTTTAACAATAATATACTGTGGGGCCTAATATGTAATAATCCTCTCGGTACAAATGAAAGTTTTTTAAGTCACTCCATACTTTTGGGTACAAAGAAAAGATGAGCTTGATTAGGTTTGGGCTCAAGATGAGTCATATTTTTTTTATTGCCATCGAGAATCAATCTAACTACCTTAATAGCAAGAGGAATTATGACAAAAAATAAACCAAGACTAGGCTAAAGCAACGAGTAATATTTTAATAGTGGGTATATAGGTTTTGAAATTTGAATTTGAAATGAATAGAAAACAAACATGGCTACATGATATTGGAGTTTGACAAACTCATTTGTTATGTCAGGAAATAATATATAGGCATGGTCAGTATGTTGAGCTCGGTCCAAATGAAAATGGTGAGTTTATTGTAGCAGACCATGAAAAATCATCCTTGATCCTATCTAGAAAATCTTTCTCAGATACTTCTACCTCAAAGGGAGCATTGAAAGATGCAGTTTCACTAGCAATATCTACACACATTGCCCTTCCCCTGCCTTCATGGCTTGTTATACATGGAGAATTCATAGTTTCATTATTTGCATCGAAAAAGGAAGTGTAGAGTTGTCCAACTCTGCATAAAGTATTGGTTTCAAATGGGGTAGGTGTTCCTTTAGTTCCTAATGGAATAGAAACAATTTTTTAAAAGTGAAGATTCTAAAGCACCAAACCTTTCCAGAGTTCCATCTTCTATAAGCATGCTTGTTGTTGATAACTTAAGCCTTTTACCTTCTATATCTAAACTCACACTTGGTCAAGCTTCCTATCACCTTTTCCTTGGATACCAAAATGGAAACTTTGTATCTGCATATGAGTTAGATCCAATGTTTCTTTATCCTATCATAGTTTCGAAGGAGATTTCCTCTCAGTTAACAAAGAATAATATTTCTTCCTTTCTATCAAATATAAATGTGGGGGAGAAGTATCTATCAGGTGAGGATATCTTGAAATTGGTGGAAGAAACTCTTTCAGGGAAGTTGTCATCAAGTAAAGGGAAGAATCCATCAAAAAATACAATAGATGGTTTCAAGTACAAGTACACAAATTTCATGTCAAGAATGTTTCCTGATCTGGCAGAGGAAATTTTATTCTAATAATGTCTTGGACAATTGCTCTTAAATATTGTTCTTTGCATTCACCTATTTTCTCTAATATATGACCTCTGCAACGCTAGCAAAATTTAGGATGCAAAAAACCAATTTAAATAAATGTTGAATAGGGTTTTGTTTTTAAGTTGTACTACTTATGGGGCTTTCATAGGAAAGGAGGAGGAGTGTGAAAGGGTTGCTAAGGGAACGATAGCTAGCAATTATTGTAAAAAATGCTTTCAGGTTTCTACAGTATATCATTGACCATCACTACTATGAGTAATACTTACCTAATGCTTTCTTTAGTGCCAACTACAAAATTTTGGAAAATACTTGCCTCCAATCCTATCACAATTAGTTTGGTGTTCTACAGATCATACAAAAAACAATTGCAAGGTTTCAAGTTTTTGATAATGTTTTCAAAATAGAGGGGATGAAAAGGGATCACTAAACATGATTTCATATAATATTGGTAGCTTCTTATGTTATAGATCCTACTATCTTATGCTTTGATTGTGAACTACATATTTCCACTCACATTGCATACTGAAAAATTCAATGAAAACTATGTTGTCTCCACCATTAAAAAAATGCTTGCTGAGAAAAATTATTTTAAAATTAATCCATTCACTAAGAGATGACAATAGAGTTTGTTGATAAAGTGTCGGGTGCAAAGAAATAGAAGCACAAATCCTATTATGACTATTTCAGCACATTTCTTGCCCAACAGAGATAAAACAATCGAAAATAAAAGTACAATTGTGCTTAGGATCTCACACACAAGCATTTACCAAAATATTAGATATATAGGTTAAAAATAAATTTGGTACTCACCATTACAAATGAATAAAATAGAGTAACAATGAAAACATGAAGGTTTTATCTAGATGCATTTCATAGAATATAAAATTCTTGAATATGAAGGGCACTCATGATTCCTTTATGTCTCTGGAAAATAGTATTCCAGAAAATGCAATCGGGCAGTGCCTTAGTCCTATTCTTTTGTATTATCAACTAAACCAAAGGATGAACAATGTGTTCTTGAAAAGACTAAAACACCTCATAAAATCTTGAAACAAACTCAATTGATTCAAACCAGGAAATTCCCAG
This sequence comes from Pinus taeda, assembly GCA_000404065.3. Lineage (NCBI taxonomy): Eukaryota > Viridiplantae > Streptophyta > Pinopsida > Pinales > Pinaceae > Pinus > Pinus taeda. The sequence goes on along the minus strand of APFE031158321.1, from coordinate 135,188 downwards.
CCAAAATCAATCATGAAATTTCGTTTCACGAGAATCCAACTAGAGTGACAAGAAAAGGATGAATTTTTATAATCTGTGTGCTCTTATCTAGATCTAATAACATGTGAATTTAGTCTACTTTGTCTGAAAGAAAAATCTTGGTAAAAATTAATTCCTAAACATCCATGATGGTTTTGGGGCAAAATTTGTATTATGAAAAAATTTAACAAATTATCCCTCATTTTCGACACAACATCACTTCTCTCCAATATCATCTTTTGAGATGCCTTGGCAAAAGCCTCAATTGATCCTAAACCTTGCATAAGATTTACAAAATATTCAATGCATAGAACTAGTTTTAAAGTAAATAATCTACCTAAAGAACACATGTGTTTCATAAGTTTGTTGGTCAATCAATAACATACATTGCGGAGATTAGGATTGATTCACTATATGGCCATTATGGGTATCAATCCCAATTAATTATGGTGAAACTAGAATGAAAATGTCAATGCTTCCAATGGATTTCTCTTCCCTCAGAACAATATCAAGTAACAAAAAATAAGCAGAAAGTTCCATTCTATCATATCAAATAGGAATGCTACAAATATAAGTATGTAGGTTACAAGTATACAATATGCAGGTTAGATTTTTCATTTTTATCTTATACCAAAGCATTAGGTCCATAAAAAAACTTCTAGCATGAGAGATTTCTTTGTTTCCAAAGCAAAAAATGTGTTAAAAACTCTAATTCACATCCAACTATCAGTAACAACATCTAAGGGCATAAACAAAGAGTAGTAAGGGGATAACGAACTCCTCCCATCCATCGTTTAAGAATGGTTGGCTTGAGAGTACTTACTTTTCTAATATCCTATCTCTGATAAATCTTCTTTTTGTGCTTTATTTATCATTTATCTATCAAACTTTCTACATGCTTACCCTCACACAATTTCAATAATAACTTATCTTCAATAAAAGTGTCCCTCCTCTTTGGATTTTCATTGGGAAGCCCTATCCTATCATCACACCTACAATATGACTACCAAGTCTCATTTGATATGGTATATAAAGTTCCTAACAAAGCTAATGGGGCCTTGATTCGCTAGTGAGATTGACGGATTGTTGAATTATCTACTAGCTTTCCATTCTCGTTGTGCTCTTCCTAGTTCAAATGAAATGCTCAAAAGAGATGCAACCAAACTGAAGCCCTGCATGAAAATTGTGGAATAGATAGTTCTAAGACCTAGAATATAAATCAATGGAAGTATATGTTATTTAGTTCAACACCTTGGGGTGTGTTTTGAGAAGAAATTTTAATAGATAAAAATAAGCCAAAATATTGAATCCTAAGAGGGTTCCCTACCCATTAATAAGTAGTGCTTTGATTCTAGAAATAGAAATAAATGCAAGAGTGCAAGAGGAAGAATTAACCAAAAATGATTATTGTTAAACCATAAAGTAATGGTTATTTGTCTAACTAAACAATTAGTTTTTATTGTAAAGTTGGTCCTTATAAACAATCTATTTTCAATATTCAAATAAAACATTGAATGATGACAAAATATTGAAACAAACGTTGTTTTAACTTACCATGTCAGACTTTAAAGTAGTGACCCTGCAAATAATCAGTGACTAAATAATTTCCATCGCAACATCCCCAAAATTTGAGTTCATAATTACTATTGTTACTCTCCCCAATCCTTGAAACTCTGCTCATAGGCATTCATTATAACTTGTTAGAAAGTGACATTAAACTTGTGTTCTAAACTTGTAAATGCAACTGGAAGTAGAGACTATAAATAATAACACAGGAGAACTATCAAATCTTCTAGGGTCCTTAAAGCCAATGACCAAAAAGGGATGAGATGACCACCAAGAATATTGAACCTTAAAGAATCATTTTGCGTTGAAGAAAAATCCAAGTGACATGATGTGGAGGTGAAATCCTTAGCATAAATGTGAAATTCACTCTCTTTTATGAGATAAGACTAGGAAACGCTATGAACAATGTACAGTTTATGGCACTTGTATAGTAACTAAAACTCTGTTTAGACAAAGAAATTTAAAAAGTGCAGGTCTATAGAATTCAATATTTGGAAAGGAAAACATCTTACAAGTGAAATGTTTGTTCGTTGAGAAAAAAAAAGGTTCAATTGTATTTTTTATTTGCTATGGTGATGGGTTATTCCAACTTTCAGGAAGAATTTCTTTTCACTATGGTCTTGTGAGTTCAACTTTTAAAGTGTTAGGATCTCTGGAAATATTATTATGGCCATGTGCTTTATTTTAGTTGTCCTTGTTTGTATTACCTAGGAGTTAGAATTATTTTTGCATGAAAATGTTTAGAAGCACTTTGATCCATATAAGTTATTCTTGTTTCCTTATAGTCCTATGGAAGAAAAATATATTCCTTGCCACAATATTAAATACTTTCTTGGCATCGTACAAATTACTGTGGAAGTCCTATATAATTTGGTTGACTATATGACTACACATGGAGCTTCTCTATACTTGTTATTTGTATCGAATCCAAAATATCAGTATATATACATGTTAGTATTGACATAACTGTTGGAACCTTTATCTATAAGTATTTCAAATTGACCCATGAGTATTTCAAACTAATTGACCAGGGTTCATGGGTGTGGCAATGATGACACTATTTTTGAAATCAGGGTGCAAGGAAAAGCATCAAATAAAGAATGTACAAAATTAAATATTTAAAGCAAATCCAATAATTGTTGAACAAGACTTAGGTCACTATATGGCCAACAATTTTGTAATCATCCTCCTGAAAAATGGATAAAATTCAATATTGATGACTCCTCAAAATCCAATATGGTGTGGCTAAGGAAGAAGGATTTTTTAGGAACCATCAACATAATTTCATTTCTATTCTACATCAATTCCTAGTAATCACAACATATAATCAAAGAAAAAATAGAAGCCTTGATTTATAGCATCTTGTAGTCCCTAAGGTTAGGATTAACAAAATTTGTGGGTTTCAATTGCTATTAGAGATCATCTTAAGTACCAGATCCATATATGGAATGGGCCACTTCCCATGAGACAGAATTGTGAAGGGTTTCAACGGGTTTGATGCTCTAGTCTCAATGATAAAAATGTTGTAAAATTCTAACCAACCATTGCATAAAAGGCTAGAAAAAACTTAATTGAAACTTACTTGTAAAGAAACTTATTTTTCAGACCTAGAATATTAACCAATATAGCTCTCATACTTGGAATATAGACCAAAGGAAGTTTGTGTTATGCAATGCATACCCTTGTGGTGTGTTTCTAGAAGTAATTCCAACAGAGGAAATGGGCCACTACCCATCACAGGGAATAGTGAAGGGTTTCAATGGGTTTGATGCCCCAACTTTAATGAGTGAAGCAAATCTTAACTTGTGATAGGTTATTAGGTGGGAGGTCCATGATATTTCAATAAATATTAGAATGTTATTATTGACCTAAAGAGGATTTGCACCTGGGATAGTTTGTAGATATCTCTAAATAAGGGATATGCAATCATCCCAAATCACTTAGTGTGAAAATCTAGATGAATTATCTAGATATAAAATGATGACCTTGGTTCAAGGTTCAAAATTTGGTCACAGATAAGGTTAGGTTCAAAACTTGGGCTACTTTGAAAAAATAGATACTCCTCAATGGAATCCCTTCCTCAAACATAACCTTTATTTGTGGTTTGGTTCATCTATGAAATTTTGTACCATAAACATATATTTTGCCTTATCTATTTCATATATTAGGCCAGTTAAAATGGATAAAACAATTATTTCAATTATTTAACGAAATTACCTAACCAAATTCCATTTGACCATGGTCTAGTAGCAAAAAGAATACTAGAAACAATGATAACCTAGGTTACTCCAATAGAAAAGATACTCCTCAGTTGCAACTCCTACTCACCTAAAAAAAAATCCATCCAACCATGGTATAGTAGCAAACTGAACAGTAGTTGCAATGATGCCCTGGGTTCAAATACTAGTAGCAAATCATCTAGCTGGTTCACAACTTGTGTTACTTTGACACAACAAATACTCCTCTATACGAAAACTTACTCAAATGTAATATGTTTGTAATGTGCATCATCTGTGAATTTTTGTACCCTAAAGAGGAAAATTATGCCTTATCTATTTCATATACTAGGTTAATTAAAATATATAAAACAATTATTTTATTATTTTAACAAAATTACCTATAAAAGTACTACCCAATTGTTGTTTAGTCACAAATTTGGACACAAGCTATAATGACAACTTGGGTTCAAAAGGTTCTAGAAGGTAAGATTGATTTCAAAACATGGGCTTCAGTGACAAAATAAATACTCCTCAATGGAGCTTACTCAGAGGTGTCGAGAAATGTAACAAGTATTGGTCTTCATAATTGTATTTGAGTCATGATGTAATGTATTTGTCAAAAGGAAAGAAAAGAAAAGAAAAAATTGTAAAAGAAAAATTAATTAAGAGCATAAGTTTCATGCTTTGTTTTATTTTGTTTCTAGGTCAAAGCCTCCATTGAAGGCTTCTACAGTTTATGTCATGAGTCTTAGTCCATGTCATCATGTAATGGACCCTTCCTGGGATTATTTTTGTCAAAACTATGCCTAGTCTCTCCTCCATCAAGTCGGCCTGCACTTCTACTCACCTCAGCCTAAAAAAGGAGCTTCAAATTACTATATATACCCATGCATTCAACCTATTGAGAAGGAGATACACATATGGCATTCAATTTGCAACTAGAAGTGGAAATGAAGTGTGAAATACATAAATGAGAGCCTATCCATTAGGGGAATTTTGAGGTCTAAAATGTGCCTCCTAAAGAATTATAAAATAATAGTGGAAATAATAAAATAAGATTAGAATACATCATCAAATTTTAGAGGGAAGAAAGAAAAAAATATATTTTAAACTCATATTTTCAACTTATCTCCCTATTAGTTTACTCCAATTTTGAGTGGGAACACTCTTTAGATATAGAATTTGATTCCTAAACCAAGGAGTACCCATTTTTCATACTTTTGATGGACCCTGCTACATGAAAAATGAGAAATATGTGATTGAAATCATGTTTTTTCATGTATTTCTCATTTTTCATGTAACAAGGTTCATCGAAAGTATGCAACATAGGTACTCCTTGGATGAGGAATTAAATGTTTCATCCAATTAGTACTCCCACTCAAAATTTGAGTAAAACCTTTGGGAGATAAGTTGAAAAAATAGTTTTATTAGTTTATTGTTTTTTAAGCTTTTTACCTTTTTACCCCCAAAAACGGTGAATCATCACCCATGGTTGACATCATCATCTTTAATCCTATTGGTTCTTATAAAGTTTATTTTGGTTGTACATTTTTCTTAGGAGGCACATTTTAAACCTCAAAAGTTCTCTAATGCCTATGGCAAGAAGGAAAGGAAGCCAAGCGAAGGAGATTAGGAGGTATCAAATTTTTTATCCTCTTCCACACATGTGATTTTACTAAAGTATTACAGGGCTGAAAGGTGAAGGAAAGGTGCAAGACTGAGTTTGGACATCAAAAATTGTAGAAGAAAGAAGAGAGGGGCTAAAGCCCTAGTTGACATGATGTTTTTCCTTGACTTGATATTTGAAAGTTTGACTTGTTCATGGGAGGCTGACTTGGTGGATAAAAGGAGATATTGAGGCCTTGGTCTTGGTATTGGTTTTGGTCTCATTTGATTTGATTCTAAAGAAGAGAAGAAGAATTTCTGGGTTTTCCCCTAAAAGAGGGTTTTTTCCCTGGCTGAGTGCGCACATCTTGCGTTCTCTATTGTGTTTGTGACATTCATTGTTTGGCATTTATCATGATGATAAGAATATAATAATTGGAAAGAATAAATAATAATAAGCATCACAAGAAAGCGTAAGAGGGTTTTTTCCCTGGCTGAGTGCGTACATCTTGCGTTCTCTATTGTGTTTGTGAAATTCATTGTTTGGCATTTATCATGATGATAAGAATATAATAATTGGAAAGAATAAATAATAATAAGCATCACAAGAAAGCATGAGAGAGAGAGAGAATAAGAATATAATAATTGGAAAGCATCACGAGAGAGAGAGAGCGTGCGAGAGAGAGAGAGAATAAGAATATAATAATTAAAAAGCATCACAAGAGAGAGAGAGAGAGAGAGAATAAGAATATAATAATTGGAAAGCATCACAAGAGAGAGAGCGTGAGAGAATAAGAATATAATAATTGGAAAGCATCAAAAGAAAGCGTGAGAGAGAGAGAGAGAGAATAAGAATATAATAATTGGAAAGCATCACAAGAGAGAGACCGTGAGAAAGAGAGAAAGAGAATAAGAATATAATAATTGGAAAGCATCACGAGAGAGAGAGAGAGAGAGAGAGAGAGAGAGAGAGAGAGAGAGAGAGAGAGAGAGAGAGAGACTAAGAGACTAACATACCAGTGTTGGAGGAAGAACATACCAGTCTTAGAGAGAGAGAGAGAGAGAGAGAGAGAGAGAGATAGACTAACATACCAATGTTGGAGGAAGAACATACCAGTCTTTGATCAAGTTCAAGAATTTTTTGGCAAACAGACCAACATGATTGTCAAAGATAATGAATAAAGAATCCAATCCATATACTATCATTGAGGAAAGGAAGATCTCATTGAGTAAGTTTAGTATCGTTGTCTCAAATAAGGAAACAATCTACAAAAGTGAAAAGAACTTGTTCAATTTGTCTTGCACCATCTTATGGAGGAAGCCTTGAACATCTTATCAGAGTCAAGTAAATATTATTTTTTGTTCTTTATGTTTCAATCACCTAACAATATAACTTCAATTTGCAAGGAAAGCGTCAAGTTTAATGGAACATCAAAATGTTCAATAATAAAAGACAGAGGTATGTAATCTTGAGGTATATATAGCTTCTATTACAAAAAAATTTAGGGTTTAGTTTCCTACATGATTCTAGGGTTTGTAAATTCATATTATGTTGAAGATTTTTAATGTATAAGGATTATATATCCTAGATAGGACATATGAAAACCCTAATCCTAATTCTCTTATTCATGATATCTAGGTTTTCTAGGTATATGACAATCCTTTGCAAAAATAATATTGAATGATGTCTAGGTTTTGGCATATTGCTCTTTTGAGCTAGTTAAGGCTTTCCAAGTCAAATTCCCCAGGAATTCATTCTCTAAAATGGTAATGGAAACTCTAGATAATCATCACGTTATTGTACTTGTATATTTTTCTTGTGCTTTTCAATGAATGCATGTATATTTTAAAGGTAGAAAAATAAGGCAGACATGATAAATCGAGTTGGATCCTTGAACACTCTAATAAAATATGACCTGTATGGAAATGGACCATGAAGATCTTTTCATGATAAAAGGAAACCCTTCAATAAGGAAACCCCTACAAGGTTTGTAAAAAGAATCAACTCAAGGCATGTTTAAGACCATATGATTTGTAATATTCCTCATATTAAAAGGTACAATCATTTTGAAATTTGCTTTATATTACTAACTCTCTCATGTCTAGGGTTTTGAACCATTAAGATTCTTATTTAGGGTGACTAATTTTCAAATTAATTCAACCCTTGTCATACTCTATATTTTTTTCACTTTGGTAAAACCCTAACCTTTAGGATTCACTATAAAAACCTACCCTTTTGGATTTGTTATTGATGTCCAGAATATATGATGAAAACCCTAGATTTTTTAGTGTTTGATAAATTAGGGTTTATGAAAAATCCCTTGCAATAGTCAATTTAAAATCCTAGAAATAAAAACCTAGATGAATATGCTTTCGTTTGATTGAAACCCTAGCTTGGACAAGCTATTGTATATCTAACATTAAAATTTTGATATTTGTGTCTAGGGTTTATGATAAAACCATAGTAGAGATTGATATAAGTTTCTAGGGCATGATAATGAAACCCTAGATGTAATAATTCTTTCACTATGATTGAAATAAATTGTTGATATCTAAATTTTATTTTCGATGATGGAATCCAAGGTTTGTGACAAAAACCCTAGAAAAAATTGTTGTGAGAAGTCAAGGGTATGAAAATGTAACCCTAGTCAATTGTTTCTCGTTTCATTGCTATCCCTTCTATGTTTATAATTTGATATTTAAAATTCAATTTCTTCCTCTAAGTTTTTGGTAACTATTAAAATTTGAAACTAGGGCCAAATTCCACTTTGGAAAGCTCATTTGATGGAGATGATGATTGCATTGAATTCCTCTTCTAGAAAGGACCAAACTTGACCTAAAGATCATCAAATTTGGTAAAGGAGAAATGTGATTTTTTAATTTATGCCCACACATGTGCAAATTGTCAAGGTTGGCCACATCATTATGTAGGGTCATGACGCCCAAGAGACATGCCACTTCACCCTCAACGACTTGTGTAAATACAAGTGACCTCTCAACTCATTTGGCATCATCACCACTCACACATTCATATGTCTCCTTCTTTCATTGGTTCGTACAACCGTTGGGGGTTTTCTTTCTCTCACATGTGTGACAAGGAAGACAAATTTCAAATAGAAGTATAGGGCCGCAAATTTCAAGAGTTGACTGAAGTTTGAATAGCATTGACCAAGGTCCTTTTGACCAAGTTCGACTGTGATTTTGGAGGGTTTGACTCTATGTGACTAGGCCGCATTGATTTGCACAGAAACTGAAGTTTTCTGGGTTGTTTGACTTATGTTGATTGAAGGCCTATTTGATAATATGGTTGGCTTCAAATTGACCAAATTTGACCACAAATTTTATGAATATTTTCGGTTGACTTTGACCACTGCTGGAGGTTGATTTTGATTTCCTTTGACCGAGCTTCAAAGGGGAAGTTTTGTTGCTGTGTTGACCATATTTGACTTTTTGGTTAGGATCAAATTTGACTTCAGTTGACTGTAGATTTGTCAGGGTTATTTTGACTTCGATTTGGCAAGTCAACTTTGACCTATTATACTCTCCCTCTCTCTCTCTCTCTGTTGAACATTTGATATAATAATAAGAAGAATTAATCAAACGATTTTCCCCACATTGGGGTTTTTCCCTAGCATCTGCCAAATCTACTGTCCTCTTCTCTTGGCTTGTCTTATGCATTTTATTTTATGTTTAATCCATATTTACTTTCAATGTGAGTTATGATTAATGTTATTGCTATTGGAAAAATAAATTGGAAATTTTCATTGGGATGCTAAAGGAACATTGAAATAATTATGCTAAGAATAGAACATACCATTGTTAACAAAATTTAACAATAACCCTAGATGCTCTCTATGATAATCCTAGTTTGACTTTTCATGCTGCTATATATTTGTGCTTCGTCGTATTTGTTGATGAATATTTGCAGGTGCATAGTTACCTGAATATGATGTTGAGCATGACAGAAAGAGGGAGTTGTAAGAATCTTGATAACATTTAAGTGTACATTGTTGATTAATAGATGACCTTGTTTCCATGTGAGGATAGAAGGAATGATGCTCCAAAAGATTGAAGTTCTCTGATTATATGATGATAAACCTCGTTCCACTGTTATAAAGACCTTGAAGAAAGATTAAGAATGAAGAAAGGCTAAAGCATTATAGATGGTTATCCGTGATTGATGAAAATAAGAATTGGATGTCTTGGAAAGTGCTAAGACTAAATTTGGTGCTGCTAGAGAAGATGAAGAAGGAATTTTTGCCGAAATGTGTTTGGATATTGTGATGATCTAAGAAGCATCAGAGTAGTTGAAGACCCTAGCGTTTTGTGCTAACATATAAGAAAAAATACATTGGAAGTGTCATACTAGTTGGGGTCATGATGATACAGTATGAGCCAACAAAATGAGCAACTAGTTGATGTATTGACGAAATCTCTTCCCAACAAGAAATCAGTTTTAGGAGCATGCTCAAATTGTGGATGTGTTGATCTCTTCTTGAGAAGTTTGTGTATTATTAAATGTCTCTGATTTGGTTGAGAGGGAGAGATGAAGTAACATAAAACTACCTGCATTATGGTACCTGGGAGGACATCATGGCTTGGTTAGTATTGAGATATCAATTGATGTCTAGATCCCAAAGGGAGGGTATCGTGTGGAGCTCAAATTTAGTGTTGATACCTAGATCCTTGTAAGGGTTAGTGTCAGGGCATGGAGGCCTAGATGGTATCTATATATTTTGATGGATACCAGGGTTATAGCCTGATGGTACCTATAATAGAAATTTTCTATATGAAACCTTAGTCCCTGTTGGGAGGATATCTTGGCAGTAAGGGTATCCCAAGCATTATGTATGTTTTTGTTCTATTCTTAAAGAACATTTAAAATTAATATCAACCTCGTACCGGTTGAACAATTAGGAATACCTCCCTAGTTAAGAGGGAGTGTTGAGAAATGTAACTAGTATCGGCCTTCATAATTATATTTGATTCATGATGTAATGTATTTGTCAAAAGGAAAGAAAAGAAAAATTTATTGTAAAAGAAAAATTATTTAAGAGCATGGGTTTCATGCTTTATTTATTTTGTTTCTAGGTCAAAGCCTCCATTTTATATGGTTTATGGCATGTGTCTTAGTCCTTTTCATCATGTAATGGACCCTTCTTGGGATTATTGTATCAAAGAAGAAAAATATTTTTGTCAAAACTATGTCTAGTCTCTCCTCCCCCAAGTTGGCTTGACCTTCTACTCATGTTAGCTTACAAAATGAGCTTTAAACTACTATATATACCCACGGATTTGACCTATTTAGAAGGAGATACACATATGACATTCGATTTGCAACTAGAAGTGGAAATGAAGTGTGAAATACATAAAGGAGAGCCTATCCTATGGAAAGAAGAAAAGGAATCCAAGTGAAGGAGATTATGAGGTCTTAAATTTGTTATCCTTTGCCCAACATGCGAGTTTACTAGAGTATTATAGGGCCAAAAGGTGTAGGAAAGGTGCAGGATTGAGTTAGGAGACTAGAAATTGCAAAAGAAGGAAGAGAGGGGCCATAACTCTAGTTGACATGATGTTTTTCCTTGACTTGATATTTGAAAGCTTGACTTGTTCATGGGAGGCTGACTTGGTGTATAAAAAGATATATCGAGTTCTTGGTATTTTTCGAAAGGTCTTGGTTGTCTCATTTGATTTGATTTTAAGGAACAGAAGAATAATTTGTGGGTTTTCCCCTAGAAGAGGGATTTTTCCTTGGTTGAGTTCCTACGTCTTGTGTGCTTTGTTGTGTTTGTGATCTTCATTGTTTGGTATTTGTCTTGATGATAGGAATATAATAATTGGAAATAATAACTAATAAGAAACATCACAAGAAAGTTTCAAATAAAAGAGAAATCAAATTAATAAAATCCCTAACTATGTTGCCCTATGGATTTTTCAACAAGAGGTAATATGTTTTGTTAGTATGGATTGTACATAAAGTTTTAAATAATAGATAGATATTTTAGAATCCTCTATTCTACAAAATAGGCTAGTTGAAATGGATAGAACAATTATTTTCATTTTAAAGAGAATTTGATAAGAAAATTCCATCCAAGCATGTTCTAGTGGCAAGTGTGAACATGGAAACAATGATGAATAGGTTCAAAAACTGGAGGGCTTAGCACATGAGCGAGTCCAGTCTTCTCTTCATATTACTTCAGGTTCAAGTATTGGGAATTCAAGTCCTAGGTGACTTTAATAGAATAGATACCCTCAATAGTAGCCACTCATCAAGAAAAACATGTTTGATCGAAGAGGACTTGTTGTAGTAGGAAAAACAAGGCATTTCTATTGCCCCCACTAGGATTCCTATTTGAATGTGGATTGTTGTAATCTCTTCTAGATGGGTAAGGTGCACTAACCACATCATAGAATGTGACAACCACCTTACAAAATAAATCAGGTTTAACATACGTTTTATCTGGTTACTTATCAATGGAACACTAGTTGCAATGATGGTGACCAAGTTAGAAAGCCCAGGGGGGAGCTCACTACACATATTACCAGTCTTCTACATGAGATAAGCCCAAGACCAAGTCTTGGGTTACTTTTGATAGAATATATACTACTTGATAGGAGAGCTTAGCGAAAGGTGACCTATTTGTAGTGTAGTTCATCTATGAAGTTTATCATCATCTAGCAGCAAGTTTGAATGCCTGCAAAAGTTAGTTAGTTCACTCCCTGTGCTAGTGCAGTCTTATATTCAGAAAATTTTAGATATAAGTCTTACAGTATTTGAGTCTTGGGTGACATTAAAATAATTAGATACCCTTAGTAAGAGCTGCTAGTGAAAATAAGGGGACTTGTTTCATCAAAGGGGACTTTCCTGGGTTGGTAAAAGTGAGGCACTGTTACTACCCTGATCAATTTACTAACATAATACAAATCCTAGGTGTTAATTACGCATATGAACATGGCCTTATATGTAGATAAGGAAATGTTTTTTGTCCTAGATTACTTTAAAAAATAGATACCCCTCAACAGTTACACTTAACTAAATGTATCGTGTTTGTAGTGTAAATAATATATGTAATTTTGTAGGATGAATAGGTAAACATGCCTTCTCTATTTCATAAATTGGGCCTTAGTTATTTAAAAAAATTCCCTAATAAAGGGCCCATTAAAATGTTGCCTAATGGAAAATTTGAACACCATCAACAATTATTGGTTGGGACAAAAAACCATTTATCTCATTAAATTTCCTAGCACACTCTTCCATTCAAATGTTTTTAGGTTCAAAGTTTGGTGTGACTTTGATATAAGAGGTACCCTCGAGAGTGGCTTCTAGTTAAAGTAGCTGGCAGGGTTAGTGAAAAATGGAATTATTATTACCACCATTGGGGCTCAAGTCTTCCTATGACATTTCTTCCCACTAATAATCGTTCTTCTATTTCTCTACTTGGGATTCCTTCTACTTTTGTATTTAAATTTTTTGGGGGTAGGTACAAGTTTTTGGCTAAATTGTAGGAATAGATAGCCCTCTCAGCCAAAGGATCGGAATATCATAATCAAGCAACATGAATTTGTACTCTCATGGACTGGGGTAGGTCGAACTTGTAAGATGAATCACTACTCAAAAAAATATCACATTTGTAATACATAAATCATATGGAATTTGATAGTTTGAACAAGTAATTTTGCCTCTTTTATATAAAAGAAAGATGAATATAATGGGCAAAATATTTTATGATTATTTAATAATATAATGGAATTGAATATAGTACTTGGTGTGGTGTTTCTGGAAGTGAAAATGGGCATGCTGGATGGGCCATACCGGATTTGAAGACATCTCTCAAGGAAATTCTCAATGGTGAGAGCGACATAATCGAGCTTGATTTGGGTCTCATCCTGATGACCATACTTTTTCATATGCTATAGTGGGGCTTCTCCTTTGAATATTCGGTGAAGTTTTTTTCTTGTGCAGCATTAAGCATTCATGTTTCATTTCGTATGAGGTTCAACATGTATTAAACCCTCTAAATCTCTCTCTTGTTTCACAACTTGTATTCTCCCACCAATTTCATCTTTGCACCCAAGTGCTTCTTCTATTAGGGCCACCAGGGCTTCTTGAACATCTTCCCATCTGTAAATAAATGTGGGTTATACAAAATCAAAAAAAAAAATATAATCTTATGAAGGGAAATGAGAATGGGAAAAAAGAACAGGAAAGGAAATGCAAGAACTTAAAATTGTGGTTAAAATTGACATGCACCATATTTCCTCCTTTGATGTTTATCTTCCTCCCCCCATGGAATCTCGCATACATAAACAAAATGAAACCTCTCATTGTTGTATTGTATTCAATATGAAAAATGTTAGCACTTCCTATAAAACTCTAAAATTCTTTTCAATAGGGAAACTCGATCTTAAAACCTATACCTTAGGGTTACTTTAGAATCTCTCTTGTTCTAATCCTATAGTATAGTTGTGTGTTATTACATGTTGGTTTTGATTTTTCACAATAGTTTACTCAGAATATAAGCTTCATATCTTTATATCAACAAGAGTAATGACAAAGTGGTATTTATTTTTTATTTTATTTTTAAACCATTGTAAAAGTGGAGCGAAGACAAAATAGTAATCTTCTCTACTAATAAAATGGTTGGTTGTGGGTTGAGTATGTTCATTTGCTAGACTTTAATTTCCTTTTTTATGGACATGTTGTGGTTCTCTGCATGTGAAATAATAATTAAAAACACCTATCTTGTGATATCTTAAAAAAAAAATTCTACAACTATGGAATCTTATCTTTGGAATGTTATGTGGGTGTGTATGTGTAATAATAAATTGTAGAAACTAGCTAATGTCAACATATGAGTCATAACAAAACATCATCGTTGTTCAAATGAGGGTGTCAATAAAGGTAATAACCCTCCTAACTTTCATATGAACATAATGGTTAATTAACCTTTTTTTGCAAAAATGGTTGATCATCATTCTTATGTATTCAATATATAAAATAATATACTCAATATAAGTTCAACATGTCAACATGTCACTTTAGGAAAACAATCATTCCTTATAACCACATGAGATAAACCCAACTGACAAAAGTTGTGTTACTTGGTTTCAAACTACATAAAAAATAACTATTAAAGGTTTCAGTTTGGATAACTGATATTCAACTGTCCCACTTGAACATTGGGATGGGAAACCCATTCAACCATTGATAACACATTAGGTTAGTGTGTTATTGTGAGCCTAGAAGCAAGAGGACAACCACTACCACTTATGCACAATCTAAGTTTATGCATATATGAGCATGAGTCTACCAAATAGTGGTGGAAAGTGATAATTGTAGTTGAACACAATTATTTTATTATGAACACATTGCTTTTTGTTGTAGGGTATGTTTCAAGTAGGTGCACATGGCAACTTCTTTTCTAAAGGATAAATATCTCAAAGTAAAAGGTATAACAATAAACCCACATAATGGAAGGAATGGATGACTTCATTTATTGATACCTTCTCACTTGTAAGTTTATATTGATTAAGTGACACAATTAAAATGAATTACATAAACAACATATTTGTATTATTATAGTACTTTCTAAATAGTCGTATTTTTCTTCTTAGAGTAATTAGTAGTTCACGTTAGTCATTTTTAGTTATATTACTTATTAGCTAGTCATATATTTAAAACCAACACTAAATTAGTCATTTATGTTAGTCATTTTTAGTTGGGTCACTTAAGATTTCTCATTTTTGGAAATATTTCACTTGGAAAAGTTGCGGTGACTAACTTTCTTAGTCACCTAGTCACTAATTTTTCATTTTCTACTAGTGAAAATCTTGATGGTGAATTGTTGCAACTACTTTCCAATGGGAAGTTTCCGAAACATTACTTCCAACATTGAGCATTATTTATTTCCTCATTGGAAATATCAATGTGCCCACTATAAGTATTATGTGTGCTTATTCATTGCATTGTCATAGCTACAATATGACTCCATGCCCGAGGTGAAGGTACTAATCTACGGTTCTTAGTGTTTTGTCCCAAAACACTATCCCTAGGTGGAGCCAGTGTTGTAGTCAGTTTTATTTTATTTCTAAAAAAGAATAATGGGAAAAATATATATAAAAAATCAATATATATATATATTATATATATATATATATATATATATATATATATATATATAATATATATATATATATTATATATATATATATATATATATATATATATATATATATATATATATATTATATATATATATATATATATATTATATATATATAAGGAATGAAAAAGAAAAAGGAAGAAAATGCAGTTAAGGGGATTCTTTGTGCATGTATTTTGAAAATATAATGTCTTTCTGTAAAAGTGGCGTAGACCCAAATTTTGGATTGAAAATATATATAAAGTACGTTTTAGTTACAAGTGGGCCAACCTTGGTGTCAGAGTACGAGTGAAAAGGTGCACTACCTTGGTGGCGCGATGTTGTCGTGCGAATTTGGTCTTCACATACAATGAGCCTAACATCACAAATGGTTCGAAAATTATGTGATAGGGTGCTCCCGAGGGTAGATTTGGGAAATATGCCATCAAGGTGATCAATGGATGTGATCGTCCATGAAGACACTCCCCCATGAATTGAATTACTGCTTAGGGTGCCCTCGAGAGCAGTAAGTGGTTTCTACTCATATCACGATGCCATGATAAGCGAGTGGGATTAGGCGAGCAAGAATCCATGTTAGCAATTCCACGTCATCACCATGTAACCACTCCTCACTCCAAATCACCCACCCTATTCCAAGTTGTCTACCACATCATTCATCCATACTCCTTTGTCCTCATTGCCATAACTCCATTTTTCCCACACTCTCGCCTATAAAAACCCTGCTTTTGCCTAATTCACTCATTTTAGTTGTTGTTTTCATGTCAGACACTGCCATATTTAATTTTTTTTTACCTAGATTGCCAATTTCCTAAAAAATGTCAGGTATTTAAATGACATTCGCTGCTCTGTGTCCTCTTTAAAACAAAATTTTTAAATGTCTAAAAAGGTTATCCTGTCTAGTTCCTCTACACATATACCTCTCATGGATATGGAGCACAATATAATTGACCTTGTATGTCCAATTAATCAAATCAAAATTCTTCAGAGTATCCTTTCCAACCAGGTAGAGTCAGAAATATCGTCGAGAATGGTCAAGTCAGGTCTAGTCTCCACAACTATCCCTCAAACATATTTCTTCCTAGAGTTTGTTAGCTGGTTGACTTCGTCCTTGTACCCATGAAGATTTTATGTCATAAATTCTTTGGGAGAAAACGTTTTGCAAGTATCCTCATTGTTAATTTTCCAAGCCCTTGATTTTCCTCAATCAGATAACTATACTGCTTTCTTGGATGAAACTCAACTGTCAGTTTATCAAAATCTGTCAGTGGAAGATAAAAACAAATTGTATAGTTATATTTTTCTTCCAAATGTTATCATGCCTTCAGAGTCAACACAATTTCTCATAACTTATTTTTCTGAGAGTATTAGATCTATTTTATAGATAATTGTCAGAATTTTGGGAAGAGATGAAACCTCAGTAGTAGACTATCAAGATTTAGGGTTCTTTCATTTAATGACACAACCTAATGTTGTACTAGATATTCCTACCTTTTGGGAACATTCAATTAACTCACAACTCCACATTTTTAGTATTGTTGGGTGTTTTAGGTTCCCTTCCTTATTAGTATACCTCTTCCTGTGCGTTCATGTTGATCAGTTTATGGACCTCGGTCTGAATGTTGTGGACGTTAGTAGGCAGAAGCTCACAATGGTTACTTGGACTGATCTAGTAAAGAGTAAACCAAACAATGAGGGATTTTCTTATTACATTTCCTCCTTCATGTTAATTGTCTATATAATTATCAATAATTTTGTCCCTCCCAATATTTACCAAAGGCTCAATCTCTTTTACAAATGAGCAAGGATCTGAAGGTTGGATACTGGTTTTTATTTGAGGAATATGTGGAAATCAAATTGTATGGAGCATAAATTCCACCATATAGGTTGCCTTATTTTGTGTATATGAGGATATTTGCATTTGAATTTATCTAACAAATATAAATGTGGATCATATACATTTTGTCCTAGCTAAAAAAGGTTTCTTATTCAAATTAGCCATGAATGTTGGCCCATTTATTGTAAATAATAGACAAGCAATAGAGGAGGATAAAAAAAAGTTGCAAGTAATGAATTTTAAACAGGGAGAAAAATGGCACTATGATCCACATCAAGTCATTTAAAAGAGGATATTAGAGATATCTTGTGTCCCTTATATCCATGAACCAAAACCTGAACTAGAGAAGTTGGAAAATGGTGGCTTGGTTGAGACACATGAAAGAATGGAAGTATAAACTCCTCTCCCCACTGAAAGGGATTGAAAATAAGTGCTCTTGATATCATTGATCTTGTGGGAGAAAGTTCTCAGAGTAGTAAAAAGGAAAGAACAAAAGGAGGTGAAATAGAATTTGAAAATTTCTTGGAAAGGTTTTCCAGTGAAGTTGGTTTCTAGTTACATCTAGGAGGAATGAAATGTGCACCATCATCTCCAATTCACAGTGATGAAGAACGAAGTTCTTTGAATGATTTGAAGGAAAATTTTGAGCAGATTGAAGAGAAAAACAAAAAGATAAAGGCCAATTACATCACCCAATTGGAAGCCCAGTCCATTTCTGGTTATCAAACAAGACTTATTTCAGCAGTGGATCTGGAAAGCAACCAATTGAGATTTTTCTTTAATAAATTTCTTTTAAAGTTGATTTTAGGACAACCGGTTTATTTGTGAACACAAAATATATTCCATTTCTAGACAAGATAAACTTGCACAGGAATACAAGGGAGTTAATATACAATGATCTTAGAAAATCATCAGTAGCAGTAAGAAAGACGTAAGCTTTGTTGGGAAAAGTAATAGATCAAATGAAGTTAGAGAGGGATAATTCTCAAGATATTTATACTCAAAATGAAGAATTTAAAAAATTGATAATTAAGCTTGGGGTGAATCCAGAGAAAAAATCAATTTTTCAAGCCTTGATCTAGAGTGCAGAGTCTGAGATTCAGCCATTAAGAAGAAAATTAAAGTTTCCAGCCATAGATCATGTTCAAGCTCCAAATTTGGCTCAAGTTGAGAAATAAAAAGATACCTTAAATCATGATCTAGTGGAAGGAAATAAGGAGGTAGCATCTTTCAAGGAGCTCAATGCATATTTACAACAACAAATAGATAAGCATGTTTGCACAATTTTCGTGCAACTAGACTTAGAAGACCCTACTAAAAAACTCACCAGAGTTATGACAGAGCTGAATATATCCAAGGATGAGTTGAAGAAACTACAGAAAAATCTAGATGATACAAATGAAAAGTTAAAGCACAAGGATAGACAATTAAACATGGCCATAGAGAATGCAACTCAACATAACAAGAATTATTAGTCAACATGTGATGAAGTTAAGGAGTTGAAGGAAAAGCTAAGGGGGAATATGGAATGACATTATTCAACAAGTCAAAGCAATCCGGAATGACATTATTCAACAAGTCAAAGTAGTTTGGGATCATATGGTGGTCATGGATGAAGAGAAGACAATGATTAAGGCTATTGAACCCATTATTTACACCAATAAAGATCAGTCACAGGAAAGTGTGCAGCTGGCCAAAAAGATGATTGATAATTTGAATGCCAAATTTTCCCTGCAATTGAAGGCAATGGAAATTATAGACATAACATCTATGGTGTTAGAAATAAATAAGATGGTGCATAAAAACATGTACAAGAAGCATGCAGAGAGCAGGCTATTGGAGGTCAGGGAATCAATGACATCTTTTAATTCTAATTTTGACAAAATAGTTTGAGAAGGGTTACCTTCATGTTGCGATCAATAGGGAAATTTCATCCCTTGGGAACAATATGAAACATTGCTAGTGGAGGCTAAGTGTAAGATTAATGCTTCTCATGAGAGAACAACAATTTTGAAAGGAACAAAAATTGTAAATTATCTGAAGAGGGATTTTCAGTTGTTATGGTTAATCAAAACTCTTTTCACTGAGCTACTAACATACAATTAGGTAACCAATTTAAGGATGACCTACAATATGATGCTGCAGTGTCTAGTTCTTGACTTGGCAATATGGAAGAAATGTCATAATTTAATTTCCCCAAAAAAGGTTTGAGTTGTGGAACCTGGAGTTTCATCAAGTGACCCTGCACAAGAGTCCCAAGTCATCGAATGATTATTTTTACATATTTTCAAAATTTGGAAAATATCTCATTTTTGTAATTTCAAAATTAGACATAATTAGGTATTTTAATTTTCATTAGGAACCAAATAGTTAGAAGTAGTTTTTCGAGTTGACAGTTTTTTAATTATTTTTAATACAATAATTTATTTAAAAAGACATCAAGGGATCAGTTTTTGACTTCCGAATTTTGGCCTCAGAGAGAGCATTTTCTATGTAATTTACAAGATTTTACTAGAGAAGTGATGAAATTTCAAGATGATTCCAACTATATGTTGTTTATGACATGTTTTATCTATATTTTTGTAAGCCATTTATGTGTAATTATTCTTTGGAAAATGTGTAAATAAGCTATTGGTTATTTTTAATTCAACATATTTACTTATGCTTTAAATAATTAATAGTACCTGAGCATATTTAACAAAAGTAACCTTAAACTACGCTCCACATTTTCCATCATTTCATTTCTACAATATTTCATTATTTCAATTAAGTTTTGGTGTAAAAGATTATATTCTTGAAACCTTATACAATGAATCTTCCTCTTCATTTTCTTGCTAACTATTATAAGCCATTTTGTCACATCTTATCAGTGAGCCTCCTAATGGGATCAATCAACATCTTATTCCCCCTTGTCACCATCTTGCACAAAACCTTAAGCATGTTCCCTTCATCCCCTAGAGTTCTATCCCTAAACTACATCATCTGAGCCAATTTGAGGACCAATGCTCCTTGTAAGCCTACTGGGGTGCATTCACCTACAGGTTGTTCCATTGTGGCCTATGTTGGTCACCATAGGTTTCTCCCCTTTGCACCTATGTTGGTTCTATAAATCCGGGAGAATGATCGGGATTTCGAAAGCCTCCCCTTCTAGGAGTTTCCAGAAGTTTTTTCAACTAGTTTCCTTGGATAGGACATTTAGATCCTATCCTTCCCTACTTCAGATTTTTCACCACTTATCCTTTGATCCTATCCCTCCATCAAAGGTGGATCTTTTACCCTACAATGGTAATTGGATAAGAACTCCCAACTTACCCTATTTCTTTATATATTCCTAGCCTTCTATGTGGTTGGGGGTTGGCTTTTGGACAGTGATTCTACCCTTATGTTATTGTAGTGAGTGGTTATCATCTCATGCATTTAGGGTGATTGGAGGTGCATATTGTGACAAGGAAAGGACAAGTCAACAACTTGGAGGAGCTCTTCTACAAGATCAACTGCTACTTTGGTTGTAATCTCCTTCCATTTATATTAATGAAAATAATTCATAATTGTTTTCCTATATGTGATGTTGTTATTTCATGTATTTCAATACCATGTTGATCTATTGAATGAAGTACTTAGATTATACTTCATATATCTTGTATTTTCTTGGCTTGTGTTATCTGACTATGCAGGTTCTAATTTTGGCATCTGGAGCTAGAATTAGAGCTTCCAAGCTAAATAAGGAGAAAAGTGTGCAAAGGATTATAGGTAGGCCTCACTTTATCATCTATTTACTTTAAGGAAAAGCATTGTGTTCCTTGCCTCTCTATTGTTCTAGGTCAACCACCGAACTAGGGGAGATATTTTTGTCCATAATCATAAATCCATATAACAAATTGGCAACTCCGCTAGGGATGGAGTATTCCACTGGTGGTTTCCATGTCCATTATGTTTGATTACCTCCTTAACATACCTTTTTTGTATCATCCAACCAAGAACAAACCTAGGAAGCAATTTCCTTGAGCCATTTTTGCAATTTTTGTGTCATAATCCTATTTCTTAGGCCCAACGCACCCCCTGTGCCTTTAACAAAGTGTTGCACCTCATCCTGGCCCACTACGCACCAACGTTGCAATGCACTGGTGCCTCTTTTGCACTAGCTTTGGCCCCTATTTTTACATCAATTTTTCCTTGGTTCTTAAGCCTTTCTTTTGTTAGCCTACTTTTGGATGAACTTCCCAAAGCATTCATTGTCTTGTGGTCTATCTAAAGCCTTTGTTTGGTTTTCATTTGTTTTTTTTTCCTTTGGTAAGAATTGGTTTTGATTTTTCTTTGTTCTTACCATTTGGTTGCTTGCAAACTGATTTCATTTATTTTTTTATCACTTAGATGAATTGTTGTTTTAGTCCTCATTCTGAAAATTGCAATTGAATCAGTAATAAAACATTTTGTATCTTAGTTTTCTTCATTTTTGGAAATTAAGTGTGGTGAATTTTTTATTTTTATTTTTGCATTTCCATCTAGGGTTTTATGTGTGAAATTACATATTTTCTCTTTCTTTTTTGCATAAAAAAATTCCCCCTCATTCGTTGGGGGGGGGGGGGGCTGAATTGTGTATGAGTGTTAATCACCTTTGATTTTCATCTCTTTTGATTTTTTGAATTTTCACCCAATTTCAGTTTGAGTCCTATGTCTTGAAGAATTCTCTTGCATAGATCACATTTGCATAGTTAGAATTCTCTTTTTCACAGCAAGAAAGGAAATCATGCATAGGTTACATTGCATGGTTTGGCATCTTTTAATGCTTTGAATTGAATTAGAATAGTGAAATTGAAAGACCTTGTTAGGAAGATCTTGTTGGTTGCATATTTGATTGTTGCATCATTCTTTGCACCTCTTCCCTACACTAGATAGCTTTCATCGAAAATGAAAAGAGTTATTTTTCTCATATTATTTGCATCATAGGTTCATTCAAGTGACATCAATTTTGAGCCTTGAAATTGAAATCTAATTCAAGATAAACTCTAAAATTCATGTCAATTAAACTGAGGAGTATTGGAACTTAATGACACACATAGAGGTCTATGCTAGAGACGTGTTTGGCATCTTTAAACATAGGAGCTATTGTTTTCTTGAACATTACAATCAGAATGTGATATCCCGTTCCACGCACGTAAGTGTATAGGATTGTTCTCTACGTACCTTCTAGTATATTGGATGGCGCTTAACGCATGAAAAGTATATGGGAATTCTCTCATCGAACGATTACACATTAGACAACACTACTATGGACTTCACTCCCACATACCATCGAGTATATTTTTGGAGTCCCCTATAGGTTGTTATCCATCCATAGGTAATCGAGTCGGCTGCCTTGTATACTGTGGTACACCGAACACAACATTTGGGGATATTTCCTGCACGTACGTTGAGTCCTTGGTTTGCCAAGGTGTATTTTGTAGTTCACAGTTTCTTGGTAAACCTCTTGCCTAGTTTATCCCTTTGTTTATTTTGTGTCTTTAATTTCTAAAATCAATTAATTGACTATGGAGCAACATCATTCCTATGGAAATACTCGTTAGTAGATCTTAGGTTGAGACTAATGGAAACAGTTCCATAATCTACCAATCAAGGGAACCCCTCTAACGAGAATCCTATCCCTTTTCCTTCTTTTGGAAATATTTGTGCTCCTTATATGGCAATGTTGTCCCTTCCCAGATTCACCATTGGTTTTACAGTTTTGTTATTTTCAACCCCTATGGTTCTAAATGTCCAAACTACTTCTCAACCAAGTTCTCCTCCACCTAAAGAACATCAACCTCATGATGATCATAAAGTTGACCCTTTTCCTTTTTCACCTACTATTTCTTCATCCCTTTCTTCCTCTTCACCTCATGAAAGACTTGATTCTAGTAACTAGGAAGCTAAGAAGAAGAAGAAAAGGACGACGAAGAAGAAGCAAAATAAGCAGGGGGGCAACCAAGCAACCCTTGCTATGGACACAACTAGTATGGAAAAATATTTCAATAAACCCCGTAAAGTTAAATTCCCTTGCATGCTTTGTAAGCGTGATCACCTTCTTATAGATTATCTTGGTATTCTCAAGGTATTATAAGTGTGGTCCACAGGCTCACATCGGCCTTTATCATCAGCATCTGGAGATCATGCTAGTGATAAACCCTCAACTAGCAACAGTAAGGTCCATGGGAAAAAGGGTAAAGTCAAATTTACCTATAATTTATGTGAAGGGAATCATCATATTCACCTTTGTCCTTATAGGGATGAAGGCTCAAAAGTGTTGGAAAACCTTACAACTTCTCAGCCTCGACTTCCGCTGGTTACGGAATATTTCTCCCCATCCTCCACTAGTTGATGAAGTGATTGTTCAGAATCTGAATCTAATCAATCCTGTTCTCTCTGAACGTGAATCCCATGAGTCTGTTCTCAACCAACCATTGGTTGACTTGATTCCACCTTCAATTGATCATACCTTTCCCATAGAGAGTGAATTTCATACCACTCAGGTTCTTCTCATTTCTTCGAGTTCCAATGAACTAGGGGATAGTTCTCCCATTCCCATGACACAAGTGGGAAATCCTCTCGTTCCCATAACAATGGAGAGCAGTTCTCCTATTCCCATAGCACAAGGGGGAAATTATCCCATTCCCATGGTACCCCCTCCAAGTATTATGGTCACTTCTTTTGATTGGAGTTGACTAACAAGATATCATCTTCCTCCTTATGTGCCCTTCCAGATCATGGTACAAGCTTATAATGTGGTTGTACCTAGCATAGTCATAAATGAAGGCACATCTATTAGTATTATGTCCTCAACTTATTGGAAATATTTAGGTTCTCTGTAGCTTGTGCTCGTTACCCAAAATATGTTGGCTTTTAACAAAGGAACTAGTCAACCGTTAGGGATCCTTCCTAAGTTGCATATTACATTGGGAGGAAAGGCTATATATATCGATGTGATGTTAGTCCAAGGCATGTTGGATTTTAATTTACTCCTTGGGTGTGACTATGTTTATGTCATGGGAGCTCTTGTCTCTTCACTCTTCGTGTGATGTGTTTCCTGCATCAAGGAAGAATCGTGACTATTGACCAGCTTTCATTCGCTGGTCCTAACTTGACTCCCAATTTACCAGCTTCCCTAAATGGTCTTTATATGCAAGTGGTATCTTCCCTACCACGGGTTAATTATGTGGAAACCTATCCCATTCACATACCTACTGATGAAGATGAGCCTTTCATTGTCTACTCAACTTCTTTCGACCTAGATCCAGTAGGTGATATCGTGAATCATTTATTGGGGGCATTGGAATCTAATCTTTCCATTAGATCCTTTGATGTATATCCCTTCCAGAGCATTGTTCTCCCATCTTATGAGAACCTGTTGGAAGCCATGGTCTCTCGGAGGCCATGATCATGTCCCCGAAGCAGAGTTCATTTTCTTGTGTCAAGCTCCTTAAAAAATGAAACCAATTCCTGAAGAAAAGTTCCTTTTCTTGAGTCAATCTTGTTAAAAAATGAAACAAGCTCTTATGAGGATAGTTATTTTACTATTTCAAACTCATTAAAAAATGAAATAGGTTCCTATGAGTAGAGTTATTTTCTTATGTCAAGCTCATTAAAAAATGAAACAAATCCCCTTTCAATTCAAGCCTTTGATTAGATCTCATAAATTCCCAGTTGAGTCTTTCACTTGATCTTGTAAATGAACCTTCATTCCATCCACTTGTTATTATCTGATAGTCTACTTAGGTGCATGAAATGAATCTTGGGGGGGAATGTAACTTGAATTGAGTCATTATGCTGGGGTCATGAAAACTTATTTCAAGCATAGTTTTCCCTCTTTTTCAAGCTTATGTTAAAATGAAACCAATTTCAAGCATGGTTTCGGTTGGCTTGTATGGGCCTGACCTAGGTTTGGAGATGATTTGACCAAATGAATCTTGAAACTATCAACCCTTTCGGCAACAATCCGCAGTGCACGGACTGAGGTCTCACTCGAGGTAGTATAGGGGGGTGTTGGAACCTGGTTTCTGCACCCTAGGGATGTCTGAGGGTTTTTTACGGTCCACGGTTTCACCCTACTTGCACGTCACTGCACGCAGTTATCCATCCCTCGTAGCCTGCAATGCTGCCTTCGCGTAGCCCTGTTCAGGGTGCGATCGCGCTATTACCCAATTTCCTTATCCTTACTCTGTTATTAATCAATGACTTGACTTATCTCTGTAAGCCTAGTTATACTTAATAGTGTACAATATTCATATAAGTGCACGCAATAAGCAAATTAGTATAAAAGCATAAAAAGTAATACAAGAACAGATACACAGTAATTGGAATCAAACTTCTCTTTATTATATCTTTGTGCTTGGTTACAGACTCGACATAATCGACTCTGCCCTGCGCACTCAACTGCAGGGGTCCGCGCACTCAGCTACGGACTACTAGGCCTCTGTGCACTCGGCTAAAAAGCCTCTTCCTACTACTACTACCCAAGACACACTTACACATGTTACAGACTCAATCTCTCATCAAGACTCCATTATTGACCTTATTTCCATTCGTTATCTTTACATTTAGAGCCTTGCTCTATTTATACATTCCCATGGTCCACGGACCATGGGTAGGCCAAAATTACATTACATTACTTTACATAACTTAGGGATGACAACCCTATGACTCAACCATACATATCACGCTCCGCGCCCATACTTCGCAAAGTCTTATAATGCATTTGACCAAAAATTGGGCTTTCAACCCCAAAAACATGCTGTGGGGGTATCTGATGCCCAACAGACCCCCAACACAAACATCGTGACTTGCTCTCGAGTCACTCTATCGGCACGACGATCTTGGCGCAAAGTCCATCTAGCAAGTCCTGTAGTGCTCAGAGGTCTGCAATGCACTGATCTGATGTCTTCTCACTTCTGAACCCTTTGTGTGCGAACTGTTTCCATATATCTATACTAGCATACATTTATAGTCCCACACCATTGACCGGCTTCTTGGAGCACGAAAACCGTGCTGCTACCTATGAGTTAGGTAGCCAACATACTCATGTAGAGCTTCAAGCAGGTGTCATTTACTTTATTAGGGATAGGTTTTCCATTCAGCTTAACTAGTTGGACTTCGCCTCCATCTGTGATTTCCTTAACCATGTATGGTCCCAGCCAATGCATTTTGAATTTTCCAAAAAAAAATTCAAATTTAGTGTCATAGAGCAGAACTAAATCATTTACTTTGAACGTGCACAACTTGATATGGCGATCGCACCATGATTTTTCTCGCTACTTTTGTACCTGCTGATGAAACCCAGCCATAAACCATTCTTCCTCCAGTTCTTCCAATTGCGCTAGTCTTTCTTCCAGGGCCTCGCAGTCTACCATCCCTATGAGCACCGCGATTTGCAGACTAGGTACAATATGTTCCATTCGCATGACAACTTCTACACCATAAACTACCCGAAAAGGTGTTTGTCCTCTTAGTTTCTTACATGTTGTCCTATAAGCCCATAACATAGTAGGGATGCACAGGTCCCAATTGTTTTGCTGCACGTTGCACACTTTGGTCAATATGGTCTCCAGTATCTTATTGAAATCTTCCACAGTCCCATTGGCTTGCAGGTGGTATGGTGTACTCTTCTGATGATACACCTGCAACTCTTTTGTGAGTGTGTTGATGGTTTTGTTCAAAAAATGCATTCCACGATCACTCATTAAGATTTTCGGACAGCCAAAGCAGGTCAACACTTTTTTGAACAAAAACTTTGTAGCTGTAGTGGTTGTGCAGTCTCTGACCGGCTATGCTTCCGCCCATCATGTCAGATACTCCATTGCGGTGATGATGTAGTGCACACTCGTCTTTCCCGGAGGATTGATCGGTCCCACAAAGTCGATTGCCCATTTTTCGAATGGCTGCAATGTCATTTGTCGATTCAATGGCATCTCGTCTCTTCGTGATGGTTTTCTATTCCCTTGGCATACATCGCAGGCCTTACAATACACTTTGGAATCCTAGTGTAGAGTTAGCCACCATAACCTTGTGCAAAGTATTTTTTGTGCAGTTGCACGTCCTGCATAGTGTCCTCCTGCAACACCCCCATGTGCTTCCGCAAGGATCTAACTTTGCTCAAATTCTGGTATGTATCATTGCAATATTTCATCCTTCCTCGTCTTGTATAGGTGCCCCATGATGACAGAAAAATCCGCTGCGCACACCACCAATTCCTTCTTATGTTGGATGAAGTATTCCTCCAACTCAATCCCTGTTTTCAGAAAATGGATTATATCATCGAAATGTCCATCCGTAATGCGCACCACAAAAAGCTAGGCATTAGGTAGTCCGTCCTCCAGATTAGTGGGTTCCTCGCTGTCTCAATGCATGATAAATGATCCGGTCCAGCGTTCAGGCATCCCAACTTTACTACAACCTCAAAATCATATTCCTGGAACAATAAGAGCTACCTGCATATGTGCCCCCCCAATACAAGCCTATTGACCAGGTATTTTAGCGTAGAATGATCGGTATAAATCCTGAAATGTCCTCCGAGCAAATAGTGTTGATACTTTTGGAGCACATACACCATTACTAACCCCTCGCACTTGGTTATGGAATAGTTCTTCTTAGCTTTTGATAATTGACGACTTGTAAATGCAATAGGGTGGTCCAAGCCCTTGCCGCCTTCCCAGGTAAGCACTGCACCCAGTGCGATACATGAGGCGTCAAAGTGGACATGAAATTCCACATCCCATTTTGGAAAAACCAGGATTAGAGCAGACGCCAAATTCTCTTTTAGAACATCGAGACTCTTCATACAATCATCATTCCAGCAGTATGTGACATCTTTTTTTAATAGTTTCTCCATCGGTGTGGTAAATTGAGCATAGCTTTTGATAAACTTCTGGTAGTATCCTGTGTGTCCCAAGGTAGGGCACTGCTGTTTAACACTTTGTGGTGCTTCCAAATTTAGAATCACTGCAATCTTCACAAGATCCACCATTAGCCCCTGTTTGTAGACCACGTGTCCTAACAAATTCCCAAAGGGAACAAGGAAAGTGCACTTCTTAAGGTTCAACGCAATTTGGTGTCATTGGCAAGTATCCAACATCAAACGTAAACTTGCTACATGGTGTTTCACTAACTCGAAAACAGTCCAGTCATATAGATAAACCTCCAAGAACTTGTGGATGTATTCTTTGAACGTGACAATGATGATGCGCGAAAAGATCACTGGCACATTTTTCAATCCAAACGGCATAATTGTGTATTGAAAGCAACCCCATTCTATGGTGAAGGTCATTTTTCTCCTATCTTCTGGCGCGATCTTAATCTAGTGGTACCCCGAGAACCCATCAGTGAATGAGTATGCTTCCTGTCTGCCAACATTTCCCAGTACTTCATTTGTAAATGGTGTTGGGAATGGATTGTGTACACAGGCATCATTAAGCTTCCTAAGGTCCACACATATCCTTATTTCTCCCTTCTGCTTTTTCTCCTGTACTACCATAGGGCTTACCCAATCAGATTCTTCTACTGGTTCAATAATTCCAGTTGTGAGCATTTTGTCTAATTCTTCGCAGACCTTTTCTTTGTACTTTGGATTCAAACGGTAAGGCCTCTACTTGACCGGCTTCGCATCGGGCTTTAGTTTGATCTTCATCACTCCCAAGTCACCAATAATCCCTTTTAAATCCATAATTTTGGTCGGGAATAAGTCTTGGTATTCGCAGAGTACTCCGCGACCTTATCCACCGTGGTAGTGTCCCAATAGTCTCCATGTGTCACATACTTTTGTTCTGCCTCCGTGCCAATGTTTACCTTCTTCGTTTTGAGCAGCGCGGTGATGTCGAGATCCTCAATCGAGGGTCCTTGAACCTCACGATATCCATCCATTTTGGAATGCTAATATTTCGTGGGTCCTCATCCTCCTCCTTAATATTTACATTGTAACACTCCAATGTGTAGTTCAGGTGTGTCGTTCATTCCAGCTGATCTGATTATATTAGTTTCTGAGGTATGTTAAATATAATTGTTTTTACTGCTTGTAGTGCATCATCAACAGTATCCCACCATCAATCTTCAAAGTTGAAAGTTAACAAAAATCCCTCGTGTAAAATATCCCACTCGCTCGTACCATGACAGAGCTCTATTTCTATATACCAATTTTTGGGGATGACATCCAGAGTATGATAGAACAAATGCACCCATTCCGGTTGTGGCTTGTCCCCATAGGCCTTGGTCCATTTCGTGAGGTGTGAGTGCAGATCATCCCTTCTGTCATATTTATCTTTTAATCGCAGCTATGATTTCCCAAATTGCAGGTGCATCATTTTTCAGCATTCACACTAGCTCCCGAAACTTCCTTGATGCGTACCCCACTATCTTGTAGGTGTAGCATGCAATTCCCATTTCAGTGCATCGAACCTCTACTATTTTGGTACTACATTCTCAAATTTGTTCAAAATTTCCTCGACCGCGGTCAACCCATCATACATTGGTAGATCGCGTACCTCTATTGTTACACAGTGCAATGATCTCATCATTGTATTGTAGTTGAGTGTTGTCACTTCATGCAACCAATTATGCCATTGTTCTATTTCTTCGTCTGAATCCAAAGTGCAGGAGCTTTCGTGCTCCCATGAAATCCTACCATCTGTAGTTGGATTCATCCAATCATGTTCTCATGCAGTTATCTTATATATGCAATCAAGATCGTCATCATTATCATTGTCGCGCACCGACTCAGTGTATCGCGCTCCTTCGGCATGATCTAGCGGTACTACGATGTGTAGTGCCTTTTTCTCAAAAATCATCTTGCGCTTCTTCAAGTTTATGATTCCGTTCATATCGATGGCCCAGTCTATGCCCAGTAGCAGAGGATAGGAATTTCTATCATCGACAATCTTTATCACTTCAAAATCACCAATGCGCTCGCACCTTCAATATCCACTGTTATCCCTTGCAGTCTTCCCATCAGTATGATCTTCTGCTGATTAGCCATTTGTAATTGAATAGGAGACCACTACAACACGGGCCTACCCATGCGTTCCCATGTCTATTTTAGTAATACATTTGCATCTGATCCTAAATCTAGAACTACCTGATCCATTTCATATTCTTTGATTTGTGCAGTTAATCTCATTTCCCTTCCTGTGTGCAATGCATGTTTTCCAACTTTCCGTACCATGCGCAGTTCCCCTGACACTGTGCATCGAGTGATAAGCTCCTGTAATCCTTTTACCACCTTTCTGTTGCACAGTAATTTCATGCATGTCCACAGAAA
This sequence comes from Pinus taeda, assembly GCA_000404065.3. Lineage (NCBI taxonomy): Eukaryota > Viridiplantae > Streptophyta > Pinopsida > Pinales > Pinaceae > Pinus > Pinus taeda. Next base: position 104,507 of record APFE031158321.1, on the reverse strand, counting down.
GGTAGTGAGCATCGAAGGATCCATCCTTGATTCTGGTTGATCCTTACTACCTGAAGTGGAGGCCTCTGCGAAGCTCTTCTTAGCTTCCATGAATGTCTCCTTTGCATGCTCTAAATCAAATTTAGGGTCCTTTGCAAGAGCCTTGTAAACCCATTCACTTTCCTCAGGTTGTTTACCATTGTCATCTCCTATCATGAGACCACTTCTAAGCATCATGTTTACACTCGAGTCCTCTTCACACGGTTCAAACCTCATCATTTGTACATTCTGAGTTGGGGGAGGCTAGAGTACCCCTTTTTTGTGCAGCATAATTATCAACGTAGGGCAGTCTTATGTCTCATGATCAAACTGAGCACAATACAAACATGATATTCTTGTTGGATTCGTACAATTGTGAGCATAGTGTCCAGGCCCTCCGAAATTGTAATAAATCAATTGTCCGCGACCCCTTCCTGGTCCCATTCCCCCTCCTCCTCATTTGTGCCCCTGAAATCCAGCGTGCGCCATCCCTGCATTCGGATCAAGGGCTCCTACTTCGATCTACATTCTATAGGTAAGAGTCTGATCCATCATTAATTCGTAGCTTCTACAAGTGCACTCATCATGACCTACTGACTTGCAAAAATTATAGAACAACTGTTGGGACGTCTGCGTATACTTCTATAATAGGTGACAATTATCCATATTTTGCTTTCCCACTATTTGACAGATTGCATACCATAAGGCATGCACCGCACTAGGCCCTACTTGAACCTTTGGTTTTAATGGCATAAGCCCTCCTGCTGCTAAGTAGTTCACAAAAACTAGACAATGGTCCTTATCGTGCCCCTGACTTTTACACTTTACGCACCATATTTCCTAGTGCACCTCTGGCTGTGGTGTTCTGTCTTGCTTTAGACTCTGCATTTCCAGACATAAATTTTGTAGTTGTGCATGGATTTGCTGGACTCCCAACCAAGGATATTGTATAGGGGTTTCATGCAATCTCATTGCCATCTCCAAAGCTTCATCCTGTGTAGCAAGTTTTTGTTGTGATAGCATTGTCCTTAAGTGCGGTGATAGTGATGCTACAAACCATCCACAGTGCTATGCATCCGTCAACTTCATATTGGCTTCACGAATCATACTCTTTAGCCTCTAATCCAGATCCCAAGGGGTCTCGCTTGAGAGCATCACGATTTCCTTAAATCCAATAATTGATTGTGTCTCTGATTTTGGCCTGTTAAATTCCCTGTTCAGTGCTTCCTGAATTTCTGCGACTCCTACATTTGGATGATCATTAGAGTGTTTAATGTACCACGTTAGTGCGCGGTCCTGCAATGCACTTACCAAAGTCACCTTCTTTATATTGTCATCCACCATGCCTTGTGCTTCCCATACTTCCCTCACGACGAACCAAAACTAGTCCGGGTCTTCATTTCCTACTCCTCTGAATACCGAAAGTTTGATCATGCTCACCATAATGAACTGCAAGGGTGGCGGAGGTGGGGTGGGTGGAGATGGAGGTGAAAATGGTGAGACGGGTGGCAGTGTGGGTGGAGGTGGCAACCGCGGGATCGGCTATCTTATCAGACTGACTGCGCTTCTCGGTGAAACTTCCACGAGCTCTTCCTCGCTTTCTCTTCGCGGTGAAATCAATGGGCTATTCTTTATCCCTATACTACCTTCATTTCTATAGGTCTTCTCGCTTCGCATAGTTCCAAACATTAATTTATCTGCATAACTCACTTTTCACATAACAACATCTTAATCCAAGTGTTCAAAGACTTGATATACCTACCTCGCGGTCCTTTGAGGAAGCATCGTTCTACCTCCTTATAGCTGACAGCTGTATCTACCATGAAATCAGTGATAAATCCACCTATAATTTGATCGAGCCAATGGTCCACAACTTGTGCGACCTTATCTTCCAAGGCTTCTAATTTGCACAATGATTCTGGAGTCCACACGATCGGTTTATCAAGCCTGCGCCTTCCTTGACTATCTATTAGCTTCGCGATCCACTCATATGGCTCAAAAGGAAAGGAAGAAAAGAAAATCTCATGGATTTCTGTATATAAGTAGCACTCCAACCACTATTCTTTAGATACTCATGGATTCCTATTTTCCTATGTCGCAAACTCGCGAATTTTCTTGTCCAACCACTCTTCAATTTCCTTCTTTGTTGGATTCTAGTGCCCCGACATCAGACATCCCTTATGCAGATCTCGGTCCCAGCAACGGAACCATTTGTTGGATTGTATGAGCCTAACCCAGGTCCAGAGATGATTTAGCCAAACAAATCCCAAAACTATCAGCCCTTTTGGCAACAGTTCACAGTGCGCGGACTGAGGTCTCACCTGAGGTAGTATGGGAGGGTGATGGAACCAGGTTTCCACACCCTAGCGATATCTGAGGGTTTTTACAGTCCGTGGTTTTACCCTGCATGCATGTTGCTACGCGCAGTTATCTGTCCCTCGCAGCCTACGATGCTGCCTTCGCGGAGCCCTTTTTAGGGTGTGATTGCGCTATTACCCAACTTCCTTCTCCTTACTATGTTATTAATCAATTACTTGACTTATCTGTGCAAGCCCAATTATACTTAACAATGTACAATATTCATATATGTGTGCACGATAAGCAAATCAATATAAAATCATAAAAAGTAATACAAGAATAGATACACAGTTGTTGGGTTGTGTTATATTCTTTCCACAACTAGCCCACGTAGTTAACCGAGGGGTTAGAAGGGGGGCGGAGCGCCCCCCCCCCCCCCCCCCCCCCACCTCTTTCGTTGGTCGATTGTGTAGCAGGGGGGGGGGGTCACAAGGGGTTTGAGGGCTACAAGTAACCCCACTCTATGGGGTTTGGGGCAGTGCCCCAAAAAATTTTGGTTTTGGACACTATGTTAGGTTGGGTGGACCCACTTATGGTTTTGTACATGATTTTCACACATGGTTTTGGATGTGATGGTTTTTCGGTCCATGGTTTTGGACATGATGGTTTTCAGTCCATGGTATTAGATGCTTCAGGATGTATAAATATGTATTGTAACATTGAAAGGAACATAATGAAAAATCAAGCTGGTAGTCCTGGTTTTGGGATCCAGGGGAAAATCTCTATGTATATGTGTTTTTTATGTGTTATGCTCTCACATTTGTTTATTTTATGTTCTTAGAATTTGTATGTAGGTAATTTCTGTACGGGGTTAAAACCTACATTTGGTATCAGAGCTGTTTTGGCTTCAAGGGGATGCCTTTGTTGCTGAGGGGTTTTGCTCGGGCCTGTGGTAGACCCTGTTCAGTGGGAGATCTACAAGATCGATTCTGGTGGTGAAGGGAGATGGAGAGTAGTGAAAAGATAGAGATCGAGAAATTTAATGGTCATAGTTTTGAGTTGTGGGAACTCAAGATGGAGGATCTGTTGGTGGATAAAGATTAGTGGTTGCAGTAGATCCGAGTACTAAACCAATGGGAGTGTCCAATGAAGAATGGAAGAAGTTGGATCAGAAGGCAAAGAGCACAATACAATTGTGTGTCTTAGATTCAGTATTGTTGAATGTATCAGGGGAAGCTATAGTTAAGGCTTTGTGGGACAAGTTAGGGACTTTTTACCAATCTAAGTCTCTGGTGAATAAATTGTTCTTGCGGAAAAAGCTGTATAACCTGAGAATGAAAGTTGGAGACTCGGTGACAGAGCATTTGAATGCATTTAATATTGTGGTAAGTTAGTTATTATCTGTTGATATTAAAATTTCAGCTGAAGATAAGTGCATCAGTTTGTTGTGTTCTCTACTAGATTCATGGGATAGTCTAGTTGTTGCAATATGTAGCAATGCAACTGTCTTGCAGTTTGATGAAATAGTCTCATACTTGTTTATGGAGGAGATGAGATGGAAAAATATGGAGAGCTAGAATGGTGATGCCTTGTCTGTACGAGGATGGTCCCAGAACAGAAACAAAAATAAGTCATCGAGTGGGAGATCTAAATCTAGAGGGAGATCTAAATCTCTAGGAAAACCTGTAAAGGTGGTGTGCTGGAAATGCTGAAAGGAAGGGAACCACAAAAGGGACTGTAAATCTAAAGCTCCTGATAAAGGAAAGGGATCTGATGATTCTCCTTCTGCAAAGGTGAAAACCACCTTAGATGAAGGTGGGGATGTTTCCTTTCACTTCACTCCCCATAGAGAGTGGTTCTGTGAGTGTGAGAAATATGATGGTGGTGATGTCTTCTTGGGGGATAACAGGAAGGCTAGAATCATTGGTCGTGGAAAAGTAAAGTTGAAGTTGCAAGGTGGAAGGGTTAGAACACTTTCGGGTGTTCTGCATATTCCTACATTGGCCAGAAATCTGATTTCTGTAAGCAAGTTGGATGATACAGGTGTAAAGACAGTGTTCGAGAAGGATACCTGCAAGATGGTTCAAGGAGCGCTGGTATTGATGCGGGGAGTTCGGATTGGAACTCTGTACAAGCTGCAAGGTAGCACTGTTGTTGACGGGTGCAATAGTTCTATGGTTCCTGAAAATGGAGCAGAAAATCTAATGGTCTTTGGAGAGAAGACCATGTTGTGGCATCAAAGGCTTGGACATATTGGAGAGAAGGGCCTTCGAATACTTCATGGTAAAGGTATGGTAGAAGGTATGAGTAATAGCTCTCTGGATTTTGATTCTGTGAAAATTGTGTATATGGGAAGCAGAATCTGAGTTTCCCCTCTGGTGGTAAGAGGACAAAACAAATATTAGAGCTTGTGCACAGTGATGTGTTTGGACCTGTGAAGGTTCCATCACTGGGTAAGTCTATGTACTATGTATCATTTATAGATGACTTCTCAAGGAATACATGGATATATTTCCTTAAGAAGAAATCTGGAGTCTTTGATAGGTTTAAAGAATTTAAGGCTCTCGTGGAAAATCAGACAGAGAAGAAGATAAAGGTGCTGAGGACAAATAATGGTGGAGAGTTTTGCAGCAAGGAATTTGAAGAATTCTATGAGCAGTGTGGTATAGCACGACAGAAGACTACTCCATATACACCTCAGCAAAATGGAGTTGCAGAAAGAATGAACAAGACATTGATGGAAAGGGCAAGAAGCATGCTCAGTGGTTCCCGGTTAGGACAAGAATTCTAGGCAGAGGCGGTGGATACCGCATGTTACCTGGTCAACAGGTCACCTTCATCAGCGTTGGAGAATAAGACTCCACAAGAGGTATGGACTGGTAAGAAATCCTCTCTTTCACATTTGAGGGTATTTGGATGTGATGCATATGTGCATGTTCCAAAGGAGAAACGAACCAATTTGGATAGTAAATCTGAAAAGTGCATCTTTATTGGGTATAAGGATGGTTTAAAGGGTTATAAGCTTTGGAACCCAATCTCAAGGAAGGTTGTGTACAACCGAGATGTGGTGTTTAGAGAGGTAAAAGATGTTACTAAACATGAAGTCCAACCAAAGGAACTGAGAAGATAGAGTTTGAGCTTAAGGAGGAAGAATCAGACTCTACGACAAAGGAGGAATTAGAAGATGAAGAGCCACAAACTCCGAGTGTGAGAAGATCAGTTCGAGAAAGAAGGCAGCCAGAAGGTATATTCCATCTACTTTCTATTCAAATTTTTCTTTATCTATTACTGATGATGATCCCAAAACTGTGAAGGAAGCAATAGATTTAGAGGATGGCAAACTCTGGAAAGAGGCCATGGTTGATGAAATGGCATCTTTGCACAAAAATGAGGCTTAGGATCTGGTGGAGTTGTCGGCTGGAAGGAAACCCATTGGCAGCAAATGTGTGTTCAAGAAGAAGACAAATGTAGAATGAAAAGTGGATAAATAGAAAGCTTGATTGGTAGAAAAACGTTATTCCTAGGTGCCGGGAATTGATTTTGGTGATATTTTTTCTCATGTTGCTAAGCTAACGTCTATTAGATTGCTTTTATCTGTTGTTGCTGCTTTTGATTTTGAGGTAGAATAGATGAATGTGAAGACAACATTTTTTCATGGGGATCTGGAGGAGGAGATCTACATGAAGCAACTTGAAGGCTTTGCGGTGAAGGGTAAGAAAGAACTGGTATGAAAGTTAAAGAAGTCTCTTTATGGGTTAAAACAATCACCAAGGATGTGGTAGCAGAAATTTGATACATTTATACGGGGCTTGGCTTCACCAGAAGCAAAGGAAATCACTGTGTGTATTTTAAATTAATTGGTGACCATGTTATTTATCTGGTCTTGTATGTGGATGATATGTTGTTGGTTGGAAATGACAAAGAAATTATCCAGTATTTGAAGACCCAATTGTCCTCCAAATTAGACATGAAAGATCTTGGTGCTGCAAACTATATTTTGGGCATGGAAATCAAAAGAGACCAGGAAAAGAGGAAGCTCTAGTTAAACTAGAGGAAGTATGTTGAAACAATATTGCAGGGGTTTAATATGCAGGATAGTAAACCGGTGAAGGTACCTATTCCTGTAGGTGTGAAGTTATCTGCTGAACAGTGTCCCAAGACACAAGAAGAGGAAGAGGACATGTCTCGTGTTCCACATGCAAGTGTAATCGATAGCTTTATGTATGCAATGGTCTGTACTAGACAAAACATTTCACATGCAGTGGGAGTATTGAGCAGGTTTATGTCAAAACCAGGGAAGGAGCACTGGACAGGAGTGAAGCGGGTCTTCAGGTATTTGCGTGGCACTAGTGATTATGGTTTGTACTACCAAGGAAGACCAGGATTGGACACAGTGTTGGATTTTCGTGGCTTTATTGATGTAGACTGGGTTGGAGATCTGGATCAGAGAAGATCTACAAGTGGGTATGTGTTTAACCTATTTGGAGGTGCAGTCAGTTGGATGAGTAAGAAACAATTTGTAGTCGCACTATCAACTATAGAGGCAGAATACATGGCAGCCACTCATGCAAGCAAGGAAGCAGTTTGGTTGCAGAGATTTTGTTCAAGTATGGGGTTAGTACAGGGAGCTATAAGGATAGATTATGACAGCCAAAGTGCAATTTTCTTGGCAAAGAACCCTGCATATCATTCAAAGACAAAGTACATTGATGTTCAGTATCACTTTGTGAGGGATATGATAGAGGACAAAAAGGTGTTGCTGGTAAAGGTGGACACTTTGAAGAATATTGCAGATGCATTGACAAAATCTGTGAGCTCTGAGAAGTTCTCTTGGTGTAGAGAAACAATGGGCATTGCAAGGCTGGATAAATGACTAAGATCTCTTGTGGCCCCCTGTGGAAAGAAAACAACAAGTGGGAGAATGTTGGGTTGTGTTATATTCTTTCCACAACGAGCCCACGCAGTTAATCGTGGGGTTAGAAGGGGGGCAGAGCCCCCCCCCTCCCCCTTCATTGCGTCGATTTTGTACCAGGGGGGGGGGGTTCATAGGGGGTTTGAAGGGTGCAGGTAACCCCACTCTATGGGGTCTAGGGCAGCGCCCTCGAAAAATTTGGTTTTGGACCCTATGTTAGGTTGGGTGGACCCACCTATGGTTTTGTGCGTGATTTTTGCACATGGTTTTGGATGCGATGGTTTTTCAGTCCATGGTTTTCGACGCGATGGTTTTCGGTCCATGGTATTGGATGCTTCGGCATGTGTAAATATGTATTATAACATTGAAAGGAACATAATGAAAAATTAAGCTGGTAGTCCCGGTTTTGGGATCCAGGGGAAAATATCTATGTATATGTGTTTTTTATGTGTTATGCTCTCGCATTTGTTTATTTTCTGTTCTTAGAATCCGTATGCAGGTAATTTATGTATGGGGTTAAAACCTACAACAATAATTGGAATCAAACTTCTCTTTATTATATCTTTGTGCTTTGTTACAGACTCGACTTCACCCTATGCACTCAGCTACAGGGGCCCGCACACTCAGCTGCAGACTACTAGGCCTCTGTGCACTCAGCTCAGAGCCTCTTCCTACTACTACTACCCAAGACACACTTACGCACGTTACAAACTCAATCTCTCATCAAGACTCCATTATTGACCTCATTTCCATTCGCTATCTTTACATTTAGAGCCTCGCTCTATTTATACATTCCCATGGTCCACAAACCATGGGTAGGCATACATTACATTACTTTACATAACTTAGGGAAGACAACCCTATGACTCAACCATACATATCGCGCTCCGCACCCATACTTCATGGAGTCTTACAATGCATTTGACCAAAACGTGAGCTTTGAGCACCAAAAACATGTTGTGGGGGTATCCGGTGCCAAACAGTTTCCCATGTTTCAAGATTGTGTAAAAGATGAAACCATTCTGCCTTGTGATTACCATTTTTATCAGCCTGTTTTTTCTAGATGAGCCTTGGTTTTTCATTCCATCATCACCATCCTCTTGTCCAATCATACACTTGCAATTGGTTATTTACCCTTTCATTAGGAACTGTTGCAATGAGTGAGCTTATTAGCCAGCCTCTTGACCTTTGCATGTTTTGAGTAGTTCCATCATGACTCAAACCAGTTGCAACCCTTTATAACTCTCATTCCTCCAGGAGGAGTTCTCTTTTAGCTCTTTTCAAACTCCCAAGACATGAAAAGATTTTCGAGCACTTATCTTTTAAAACTTGTAAAAGAAAATGAAAATACGTATACTTAGTATAAGTTTAACCTTTTTCCGGACTGAGATAAACTAGCTACGAAAAAGGAATACCTTAGTCGAACATGGCTAAGAGGTTCTCTTGGGTATTTTTTTCTACCTTTTCGGACCTAAGGGACTACCTAAAAAAAGGGATATTTGGATTTTTCTTTTTCTCCTCTTTTTCAAACTCTCTAAACATGAAAAATATGTTGAGTTTTACCTTCGCTAGACTCGTAAAACATAAAATAGAAATGGACTCATCGATCATGATGGGGCAGAACCACTCCTTCTCAAGGTTTGTTAAATATACTCAGAGGGATTCATCTGAAGGATGAACTTACAGATCAATCATATGTTATCCTCATCAAGCTTGTTAAAAAATAAAAAGGTACTGACCAGTATGTTTGGGGAAATTGGGAAAACTGGGAAAACAAGGGATTGCATTTTTCTAATGGCAACAAGTCGCTCTTGAACACGACACTCTTCCACTTCATCTCCATGGTTATTGGGTTGGGTAATCTGCTTGTATTTTGGTTATCATACCTATTTCACAACCTCCATTTCGGCTTTGGGTCAATGCTACCAATTCCATTCAGTGTCGTCGATGTGTTCAAGAGAAGTCATTTAGTTGATCTCTACTACAATACTCTTAAGCCTTCATTTCATGTATGCCTTTCCTAATCTAGTTTTATGTTAGCATCATTATGGTCATTATGTCTCAATCATCATACCCATTTTGTGTTGTTGATGGGGGATACATCAAGGCCCTCTTGTGATGGGTTTCTTCTTGTTGACATCAACACATTATCCAATAAGTTGACTTAGAAACACACCTTTGGTACCTTAGTGCTTACATACATCAATGGAAAGTGTCCTCACTCTCCACAATAGGTTTAAATCAATGACCTTCGACCGAAAGGTTTGGTGTGGTGTTCAAAATTAACTCATTTATTCAAACCATACAGCTTGTACTATAGTACCTTGAGAGCCATTAACATCATCAGTGGTTTCTCTTGCATCTGTTAACGACTTACATCATTGGTCGGTAATAAGATGGTGTCTACCATGTTTAACTTCAACTCATTGATTCACATGGTTAGTCTCGTATATTGGTTGGTCATGTGAATGAGATAGAAGGCCTGAGATCTAGTTTCAACCATCTGGGCTGTGATTTGAGGAGTTATACAAAGATCACAATGTATGATGGTCATTATTATATGGACATTCATCCAGTCATGGTTCCACCAGTTGCATCTATGAACACATATTTTGATCATTATACATGTTATGTTAGCTTATGTTGAAGTATGGGTATGCCTCCCTCAGCAAACAAATATTCCATGTTGTAAATGTATTGTAGCAGATGAAGCTCATTAGTTATCCTTGATCCTGACTTGTCACAAGGTAAAGCAATTCAGTCATCATTCATCACCTCTGACTTTGCACTTTAGGGGGCATTCTATTATAGGCCATTTTGTCACATATGATCAGTGAGCCTCCTAATGGGATCAATCAACATCTTATTCCCCCTTGTCACCATCTTGCACACATCCCTAAGCATGTTCCATTCATCCCCCAAAGTTTCAACCCTAAACTACATCATTTGAGCGAGTTTGAGGACCAATGCTCCATTTAAGCCTACTAGGGTGCGTTCACCTACAAGTTTCTCCACTGTGGCTTGCGTTTGTCACTAGCAGGTTCTTGCATTAATTCTATAAATCTGGGAGAATGATAAGGATTCTAGAAGCTTCCACTTCTAGGAGTTTTCAAAAGTTGTTTCAACTACTTATCTTGGATAAAACATTCAGATCACATCCTTACCTAATTTGAATTTTCACCACTTATCTTTTGATCCTATCCCACCATCAAAGGTGGATCTCTTACCCTAGATTGGTTATTGGATAAGAACTCCCAACTTACCCTACTTCTTTATATGTTCTGAGCCTTCTATGTGGTTTGGGGTTGGATTTTGGAGAGTGATTATGCCCTTGTGCTATTGTAGTGAGTGGTTATCATCTCATGCATTTAGGGTGATTGGAGGTGCATATTGTGACAAGGAAAAGACAAGTAAACAACTTGGAGGAGCTCTTCTACAAGATCAACGGCTACCTATGGTTGTAATGTCCTTCCATTTATATTAATGCAAATAATTCATAATTGTTTTCCTATGTGTGATGTTGTTATTTCATGTATTTCAATACCATGTTGATCTATTGAATGAAGTACTTAGATGATACTGCATAGATCTTGTAGTTTCTTGGCTTGTGTTACATGATTGTGCAGGTTCTAATTTTGGCATCCAAAGCTCGAATTGGAGCTTCCAAGCTAAAGAAGGAGAAAAGTGTGCAAAAGATTCCAGTTAGGTCTCATTCTGTCATCTATTTACTTTAAGGAAAAGCATTGTGTTCCTTGTCTCTTTTTTGTTCTAGGTTAGCCACTAACCTAGGGGAGATACATTTGCCTATAATTGTAATTCACATATAACACTAACCATACTGCAACTTCAGTAAGTCATTTCACAGACAGCTTGTCCATCTTGGGAGGGTTTTGTCCTTTCTCCAATAGTTATAAGCACATTACGTTTTTGAATAAATGTCGTTGGGCAACCATGATGAAGCAAATATTTTTCACTTACTTTGCATAGATGTCCTAGGCACTGACCTCCTTTCAACTAGAGGTTGTCCCTAGGGTTACAACACATCTCATTATTATTTCATTTTCTTCATCTCTAGAATATTATGGAGAAAACTCAATTTAAGAGTTATATGAATTTTAGGTTTGGGTGGCATAATACCAATATCAATATCCTTAAAAATGAAAAAGGAAATGTTGCATTTTCCTTAGTAAAGTATGAGGAAGATATAAAATATTTCTCTGAAGGTACAACTCTGCTTCATACCAATCATGTTTTATTTTCAAATTGGTCTATAACATATGCTTCGTTATATAACTATAATGAATATTCTCTTTAGGATGGTAAGAAGACAATGGAAATTAAGGTAGATTGATCTAAGGGCCACAACAAGTTTGGGGTAAAATATGTTAGTTTTGGAAAATATGATGATGAAATTTATTATTACAAAAATAAACTAGAGCTTGATCCTTCTACTGGAGCATGAAAATCAAATGTATAGACAACAAGTACATCTTGGAGTACATCCTCTCCACTTAGAAATATATTTCAGGGGCCATATAAATTGTGAATTTTCTTTTCCAGCATTTCTCATTCTATATAGTTTCAATCTTGGTAGAGGATCTACCTCATGGAGAAGCGTTTTCTTCATATTATTTAATGATGACCTTCATTATGACATGGATAGAGAAGATTAAAAAGAGGTAGGGAAGGGTATGAATTTGCAGTATTCAACATGTAACTATAATACTATTGTTGTTCCAAACCCCCTGGAGGTAGACATATGTTTTGAAGAATTTCTAATTATGGTTTTAGATGTGATGTGATGTAATAATCATGCTTACCTATATCTATTCAAAATCATTTATACAATGGGGCACATGTTATAAGTATTAGAGAGGAATACATATATAACTATCCCTCTAATTTTGACTAGATAGAATGTGGCACAATGTGGATTTTCATACTCCACTAATTGTTTTGTACATACTCCATGTCATTCTTCTATTTTCCCATGAAAGTGTGCTGCAGTTACCAATTGCATGGACCAACAATCGAGGAAATTACTTATAGGGCTTGTAGCAAGTGTATCTTAGGAAGTGAATACATGATAAGGTCACTTGAGAATTCTCCCCCCTACTAAAATAAGTCAAATTAATACCCAAATGTAGATAAATAGAAGGATATAACAATGGATATTGTTGTTGTAAACATTGTTTCAAAACAATGCATTCTTACATCATCTGAACTGAGCATGTCATACGGGAATGGAAAAGGTCCAATTGAGCTCTTTGTCAAGCCTCGATCAATGGATTGGTGGAATCACTACAAATTTCATTTGTCAAAGTGGTAATATATATATATATATATATATATATATTCCCTACAAAAGAGGGGATCCAAGTTTATACAATGGCCAATAGATGCAGCTTCACTTGAGCATATTAAGGAGGCATTTCAACTTAAACAATGATTCCCAAATTTTTGTGGGGCAATAGATGCAACCCATGTAAAACTTGAGCTTCCATACAGTGAGTCATGCATTGATTAGTATAATTGTGAGCACAATTATAGTATGATTGTTTAGGCAATTATAGATAGTAATTCATGTTTCCTTAACAATTACAAAGGTTGGCCTTGGCCTCTTAATGATGGTAGAATTTTTCCTTTTACGGATTGTGTGAGAGGTGCAAGAATCAATGGTCCTCTAGTATCATTTGTGAATTACTACATGAGAGAATACGGTGGGTGCGCTTTGTCTCCTGTCAGTGATAGGCCACTGGTTCTACCACTTCATAATAAATGATTATCCCTGTCTGATGGGTCTACATTCATCCCTGGATGTTGTCGGGTACTTGTAACTTCCCCTCCCTTCTTGTCTCTGTCACCTGCAATCCGCACTTACACACTCGGCTCCCTTTTTTTGAAGTCCGAAATATGTTGGAAAGTGGTGAACTCCTTGTTAAACTCGATAGGCACAGATATTTGCTCGCAACTTTCTACGGCGTATAGTAGTATCGTGATTATTTGGGATAATACCTATCCACTCATACCTTGGTTGATTTTACCTTTTTTTAGGGGAGCTAACAGTTGAATAAATACTTTTCAACTTCAAGTCATCCTACATAGGGAATGTCATGGAGTATGATTTTGCAAAACATAGGAACACATGGAAAATTACACAAACCAAAATTAATAAACCAAGCATGGATATGTTTCCCCAACATAGAGGATCTTTTGGATTTTCATGTATGCCTTTCATGATTGGTTAAAAAATTGTGGTTGTCTGTAGAGCTTCATTCTGAAAAGCGTGCACAAAAATATGATGATAGGTGTAGGGGTTTGGATGACTAGATGTAATGTGCAAAAATCCTTAAACCTTATACCATATAAAATTAAAAATCTTTTTCCATCAGTTGAAGAGTTTCACAAAATAATATCTCCATTTGTAAAAAAATTGATGGTGGGTTGCAATGAGATCTATTGTGGAGAAGCTAGAAGTGGGATTCTTGTTGCTAAGATCTCGAGAGGGGATTTTTTGATAATAAGATTGATAATGAAAAATCCAAAGAAGGAGGACTCCTTGACTTATCCTTTCCTTGCATTTCTAAAGCCGTTTTCCCAAAAGACAAAGGGATTAAACTCTTATGTTAGTTTTAAATCCCATGATGGAGACAACATAGTTAGATTGGGTGTTTGGGATAATTCAGAGCTTGCCTAAGCCTAGGATTTCAAACTTAATCACCATGAGAATATATGTGCATACCTACACGACATCACTCTAGATACTAAGTATGATATCATGGAGGTGATATATGCGATAGGTGATGATCCTCATCTCCTCTTGGAATTTATGTGATGGATATTGTTATTGGGAAATATATATCTACTTACGCTCAATCTGATATTTATTCCAACTAAATCATTTGAGTGTTTATATACAACAATTTTACCCAAATACAATCACACATATTTGTGATAGGTGTATCGGGGCATCCTAATAAAATTGAAGTTATTAATCTACTTCTTTATGAAATGAAAAAGACAGGGAGTAGATTTGACATGAAACTTATTTCATTATCATTGATATTCACACAAAAGATGGATTTCTAAATGTGGTTATGGAAATGTATAATGGAATGCAACAAGATGGTTTGTCGGTTGACACATTTACCTATAGTGTGATTATTAACTGCCTTGGAAAATGAGGAGAATTATCTCTAGCCTATAGGATTTTCTATGAGATGATTTAGAAGGGTTTTTTTCTGAACTTTGTTACTTATAACATCCTTATTGATTTACATTGAAGACCAAGAAGTACCTTGCTTCCTTAAAACTTTATAGAGAGATGCAAAATGTTGGCTTTCAACTAGATCATGTCACCTAGATAGTATAGCAATAGAGATGCTTGGGCATTGTGATTGCTTTAAAAAAATAGGGTTAGTCTTCTTGGAGATGTTGTAGGACCTATGTGGATGGATTCATTTTTCATGAGGAGATGCAAATACCTCGGCGTGTGGGATATTTTTGGCTCCCATTTTGTCACTTTTTTCGATACTTCATTTTACCTTTTCCCCTTCATAACCAACACCCATAACCACATATTTTTTGTATTATCATACATTTTCACCCATTTAAACCCAAAACCCCTTAACATGCATTTCAAGGTAATTTATTTTTATTTTTATTTATTTTTTGCTCGAGCAAGAAACAGACCTTCTATTCATAAGTAGCTACTAAAAGGTTACATAAAATACAGAATGTCAAAGAGTTGACAAACGCCCTATGTTGGGGATCTGAGCCAAATGCTCAAGAACCCAGCTAAGGGCCTACAAAATTGTACGATCAACAAAGACAAAGAGTAGACCCACTAGTGAAATAGAGACCATCAAGCAGTAGATCCACCCGAGAACATACAAGAGAGAAAATCATTGCCCCCTAATGAGCACAACAATCCTTAGCCATAGATCTGCTTCCTCAAAATCCAACGGCTGTAAAGGAACTCAAACCAAAAAGATGCGCGAGGAATACCTGCCCAATGAAGGCGGTATTCTCACTCTTTCTGAAGCCATGTGTCACATGGTTAGTGGCATCAGCGACATTTTCGAAAAACTGCTTATGGTAATGCGGACTCCCGATAACCACGGAAACTGTAGCTAAACCATCCCAGCCCCACCAACAAGCACGACAAACCTCAGCCCTAGATCTGTTGCCACAAGATCCAACAGCTGTGGAGGATATCGTGTTGGCGAAAAGAGTAAGGAATACCTGCCCGATGAAGGAAATATTCTCTCTCTTCCTAGAGCCACGTGTTCCATAGTTTGTGGCATCGAAGGCTTTTCTGAAAAACCACTTCTGGTAAAGCGAACACTCGATAACCATGTTTACAGTTGCAAAACCACCCTGTTTTGTAGTGAAGCTATTTGAGCCATTCTCAGGTTTTTCGCTCTTGCTCCTCTGCATACCATTCCTCTGCCGCCTATTAGTTAAACCCTTAACGCCCATCATCATAATGTTCTGCTAGTTGTTTCCCCTTCCAGTGCTGATAATGCTCCCCATCTGCGTGAGCCAGAGTACTGCAGTCCTCGTGTAGTTGTCTAGCCTAAACCAACTCCCACGAGCAGCACTTGTTTTCTCTAGTACCTATCACCCCTTCATTAGCTAGCTAGTCCACCACTCTGTTGGCATCTCTGCACACGTGGACAAAGCTTAGAGTTCTAGATATTCTGAGGTGAGATTGAATTCGATGATATACTTCCGAAAGTATCCAGTGGTTTGAAAATTTGTCTGGTGTTGTGCCAATACCTATCCTTTTGACCAAATTAATCGTTAATTTCGAGTCTGCCTCTATGATTGTATTATGTAGATTGTAGTCTATCAGGATTTCTAAGCCTTTCTCAATGGCCATGAGTTCTGCCATATTGTTGGTTGCCCTCCCCAAATGACTGTGAAAGATGACTTTGATATTTCCTTCTTCATCTCTTATGACTCCTCCATAACTAGCATCCCCAGGGTTTCCTTTTGAGGCTCCATCTATATTCAATTTCAGAAAGCCATGGGGAGGGGGTTGCTAGAAAGCCTTACCATATGATGTGTGCCTTGCTTCCTTTTTGGTGCTTGGAGGGACATTAGACTAGAGACCCAACTATTTGAGAATGTGAGCATCCCTTTGACTAGGGGGTTTCTCAGGAGGTTGCTTCAAGAGGGCATTCACTGTTTCTTTGAGCTGTGTTAGGATTTGAGCCATGATGTTTTGAGTTGAACTAGATTTAGCTTTGAAGATTCTATTGTTACATTATTTCCAAACATCCCAGATTAAAAAACCTAGAGTTAGTGTCCAAGCTAAATTGACTCTCATTATTCGAGAAGTTTTTCCTCCAATTCTTTAAGGTTACAGTAATGTAATTTTCACTCCTGACTGTATGGTTGAAGGTAGAGGCTACCCAATTCCATATGGAGGAGGTGAAATAGCAAAGGTTGAGAAGGTGATCCATGGCCTCCTCCTGCAAACCACATAACTGGCATTTTGAAGGACCTGTAAAACCTCTTTTCCTAAGATTTTCCCAAGTTAGAATCTCTTTATGCTGAACTAGCCACATGAACAATTTGATCTTCATCCAATGTGGGTTGCTCCAAAGGTCTTTCCAAGTCTTCTCAGGGTTTGAATGGTCAGGTCCAATGACTATTATTTTGGCTTCTTTGAGGTTGAAGACGCCCTCATTGTTTATATCCCATCTTAGTAGATCATTCGAGGTTGAAGTCAAAATTTGCCTTTTTTCCAAAATGTCTTCAAGAACTTTAGCTTGGGCTTTCAAAGGGGTCTCTTCACTGTAATCTGGTACCTTCCAGATTCTCTATTTCCCTTTGTCTCTTGTCTGATCCCAAAAGTCACTCACCCTTTTTAGTCCTTTGTTCATGGTGTCATTTTTGATGATGTCTAGACCTTCTTTGCAAAGGTTATGTTCCTTCTACCAGTTGTCCTCCCAGAACCAGGCTAAATTCACATTTCTGATCTCCCAGAAACTATGATTCTGAACTAAGGTTCTATTTTCCCAAGCATTGTTCCAAATGTGGGAACACCTAATGTGTCCTGTCATCCGAATGTGGTCCTTTTTCTGCCACTCCATTGCATATTTTTGTTTCTAAATCTTAGCCCATGGGTTGTTCATTTCCTTTAGCCATCTCCACCAAAGTTTTTCCCCCAAGACTTTGCTTAGGGTGTCCGAGTCATGGAGTCCTAAACCACCATGGGTTTTAGGTTTGTAGAGCTTGTCCCATGCTACCAGAGCCCATTTCTTATTCTCTTCCCCTTTACCCCAAATAAAGTTTCTTTGAATATTCCTGATCTGCTGTAAAACTCCTTTTGGGACTAGAAGGGCTGAAAACATGAAAACTAGGATAGTTTGTAGTACAGTCTTTGTAAGTATTAGTCTTCCTGCTAAATTCAAAGATCTGCTAGTCTAGTTGTTGACTTTGTCCTTCAGTTTATTTGTAACTGACTCCCAAACTACCTTACTCAGAGGTTTTTCAGTGAGAGGCATTCCCAGATATTTGGAGGGAAGATGATCTCTTTGAAATCCAAGAATTCTGGAGAGATGTCTTTGAATAGAAATATCCGTATTAAAAAAGAAAACTTTTCATTTTTTGAGGCTTACCTCTGTGCCGACAGCCAGTGCGAAATCCTGCAGGATTTGTTTGAGGGCTTTGGCTTCCTTGACTGTGGGTGTGCCCTACAGCATAGTGTCATCCGCAAATTGTTGATGAGTCAATATGTCCCCATTATGGGTGAGTTTTAGTCCCTTTATTCTTCCTTCCTCCTTGGCTGAATTGATCATTCTGCCTAAACCTTCCATCATGAGAATGAAGAGAAATGGGGAAAGAGGATCTCCTTGCCTGAGGCCCCTTGATGGCCTAAAGGTTCTTAATGGAAATCCATTGAGAAGGATTGAACAACTTGCTGTGGTAACCAGGGCCATGACCCACTTTATCTAGTTGTGGTCAAAGCCATAAGCTTTAAGAATTTCCCTTATGTAGGGCCAGCTTAGCTTATCATAAGCGTTCTCTATGTCTAGTTGTATGATCATGCCTGCTTGCTTATTGGTCTTGAGGGAATGAGCCACTTTGTGAGATTGGATGATGTTATTGAGGATTTGTCTGCCTTCCACATAGCCGCTCTTCTCCTCTAACACGAGTGTTGGAAGCAAAGGTTTGAGTCTGTTAGCAATAACTTTGGAAATGATTTTGTACACCATATTGCATAAAGCAATGGGTCTAAATCTGTCTGGTGTCATGACTTTTTCCTATTTAGGGATTAATTCTATGAAGGATTCATTAATCGCTCTAAGAACTGTTCTTGATTTTCTCTAGTCCTCCACCACATCAAGAATGTCATGTTTGACTGTATCCCAACATGTTTTGAAGAAGTCTACATTGAAACCATCCGGACCTAGAGCTTTCCCATTGTGCATCTCTTTGATTACTTCATTGACTTCTTCCTCCATTACTAGCCTATTGAGATTATGATAATCTTCCCTGGTCACCAGTTTTGGAATATTCTTTGTGAAGCTCTTAATGAATTGAGATCTATCTACATTGGTTTCCTCTGCTATGCTTTGAAAATGTTCAACCAAAATAGATTCCATATCCTTGTGAGTATTTAACTCTTTCCCTTGAGAATCTATGAGTTTTGTGATCCTATTATGAGCCTTGTGTTTCATGGTGGACTTGTGAAAGAACCTGGTATTTCTCTCTCCTTCTTTAATCCATTGAACTCTTAATTTCTGTCTCCAGAAGATTTCCTCCTGCTGACATCTTTTGTCCCATTCTTACTGCAGAGAGTCCGCCTGCATTTTCCTTTTCTCTGTGGGTCCTTCTGTGATGAGAATTTGATTAGTTTCTTGTAATTTTCTTTCCACTTCCTTTTGGCTTCAAAAATGTTGCCAAACTCATTTCTATTCCATTCTTTGAGCCTTTATTTGATGTGTTTGAGTCTCTGATGCAGGAGGAACATTTTTGTGCCTTGGGAGGGCATAACTTCCGTCCACCAATTTCCAATATTAGTGATGAAGTTAGGGTGAGTTAGCCAAGCATTTTCAAACCTGAAAGGTTTGTTTCTCGAGGTTCCAATAAAAGAAGCTTCCTGCTGGATGGGCCAGTGGTCCAAGCCTCCAAAAGGAAGGATCCAAGCTGTCATGCTGTGACCAAAGAGTAGGAGATCCTCTAAGATTATGAATCTTTCTAATTTCAAGGCAACTTGGGAAGTTCCCCCTCTCTTTTTATTCCATGTGAATGTTCCATTTTTTGTGTCCATATTCACTAGTCTCATGTTGTCTAAGAAGTTCTAGAAGGCAAGTGAGTCTCGTCCCAGCATTCTGCTTCCTCCTTTTTTCTCTACGAGAGAACTGATCATGTTAAATTCCCCTCCCATAATACCGGGGATAACTGAGAGTCTCTCTCTCAGCTCCTCCAGTGAGGTGAGAAGCCTTAGTTTTTCTTCTAGAAATTGAGGACCATATACGTTTGTGATCAAGTAACAATCTTTGTCCCCCAAAGGTTGCATTACCATTGAAAGGTGGTATCTGGTAGCCTCAGCATCTATGCTATCAAATTTCTGAGGATTCCATAGGGTTAGAATTCCCCCCACTGTATTATTCGCTTTGACTTCAAGGTACTCATAGTTGTTAAGCCATTTGCTATGTATTTCTCTGATCTTGTCTACTGAGCATTTTGTTTCCTCGATAAACACCATGTCTGGTTTTTCTTCTTTTATTATGTTACTGAGATTTCTTTTTTTTCTCCTACTACCTAGCCCCCTAATGTTCCAAGTTGTGAGCTTCATAATGATGTGTTTTTGAAAGAGTAACTAGTGAGATCTTTCATCTTACCTGAATTAATCAGGAGTTTCCCACATTCTGACAGTAGATCATTCTATCTCCTTCTTCCTCTTTTCTTGCCTGGGTTTTTGGTGGAGTGTTTTGATGTGATCTCCATTGGTTTGACCCCTTTATTCTCCTAGTTGTCATAGTTCCTTTTGACTCCTGCACCCTTTGTTTGAGACCTACATAAGAATAGTTGTTGCACTCTATCAAACTCCTCTTGAGGCAAAGAGTCAATCCCTTTGTTAGTTCCTTGTTCTAGAAACTTTTCTAGTTCAAGGTTTTCCCTTTCGAGAATCTCCTGTTGGTCTTGGTCCTCCATTCCTCCTTCACTTGGGATCATCTCTTGGTCCCTTCCAAGTCCTATAGTGCTTGATGAGTCCCCCTTTAGTTCATTGTTTACCTATATGATATCCATGTTATCCTCTTTTTCTTTCTCTGTATGAATGTCCTCCATTTCCTTATCCTTTCCATTTTCTCGCCCCTCTTCTTCTAAAATCTTAAAACTATTGTGATTTGGTAGCTTGTTATCGCTTGGCTTCTTTTGGTGTTCCCCCCTCCTTTTCCTCTGCCTCCCACTTTGGTGAAACCCTCAAGGTCTTTTCCTGTGTTGTTTTTTAGGTTGTCCTCTCTTTTGCTAAGTGGGCAGTCTCTGAAGAGGTTCCCATGTTCATGAAATTTGCAGCATCTGAATGGGATTTGTTCATAGTCAACCGCTTGTACCCATTCCCCATCATATACTTCCAGGATGACTTCATCCGAGGGTACTCCCGATAATTCCATTTCTACACATATGCAGGTGAAGGATGTATATTTACCTTGCAAAGTCGCCTCTGATATCTTTATAATATTTCCTAATTTATTACCTATAGCTTTTAAGGATTCCAGTAGCCAGTAATCTAAAGGTAAGGAATATAATCTAATCCATATCGGGACCGATGTGAACGTTTCTTGCTCTAGAACAAAGTTCATCATCCAAGGTCACATGTAGAGGTTTGCAGCAGCATAGAAGTAGGGTCCTCCTTCGAAAACTCTATCTTTATCCTCCAGGTTAGTGATAACCATTGTAAAAAAACCCTTGGACCCAAGATGTATAGTTATTTCACCTTTTGGTTTCGAAGTGTTTCTTATCCATGTATATAGTGCTTTCCCCATGGGCCAAATACCCATAAACTTGCATATGATCGCATAGTTTGCCATGTGTTCCCTGTGCACCTGTAGAGCAAGATCATTTAATACCACCCGGGATTTGATGTTAGACTTGGGCTTGTAGGGTCCCATTGTAGATCTACCCTCCATCCTCTAACTACTGTCTCTAGCTTCCTTTCCCTTTCGAGCCTCCTTGTGGGTCCCTTCCTTTTCATGGGATTTGCTGCTTTCCAGCTTATGGGTACTAGTTGTGTTTGTATCATTCTCTGTTGAATTCTAGAGATTGTTCAGACTCTTCTCTCTGCCTCTATTTGAAACCACGTTACTGTAGGAGGGAGTGGAGCTCCCTCCTTCATAACCCTCCATGGTTACCAACTCGCTTCTGTTGCCGCTTGTTCCAAACCCTAGTCGCTTCCTCTTCCTTCTCTCCACACCCTTGTTACACAAAAATATCATCACCATGACTATTTGCAGTTAGTATGGGTCTATCATCACTTATACTGTCCTCCTAAGCAAGTCTCAGACCTCAGCTCTTCATGTCAAGCTTTGAAAATGAGAGAAAGACATTAAAAATCAATAAAGCTCCGGTTCCACACTTTCTCTCACTGTTACTTGCAGTCCCGCACCCTTTGTTAATGTTACCTGCAGATCTGCCCGCTCTGTCTGTAAAGGGGTGGGTGCAGACCCCTGTGAAAGTAGAAAAGGCACAAGTTTATTCTTAAAAACTCACTTTGGGTTAATTCTAGATGATTCTAGAAGGAATTTTGACGTGGATTGTTCGCTCCAAGGTGGTTCATGCATCCCAAAATAGAAGGAGCTAATCCCTTGATAAGAGGAGCTATCCATTTGAAGGAGGACCTAGTAACTTCCCCCCATTGCACTATAAATTAAGGCATTGGGCTGGTTGCTAGGGAGGTTAGAAGCTGAACATTTTTATGGGAAAATGCTGATGGAATTGAGACTTCCTAGTTAAGCTTGAGAGGAGAGATCACATACCTTTTGGCTCCATTGGGAAGTGAGTGAAACTTGTCAAAGTAGAGGAGACTTCTTGCTGGACCCTGGGAGGAGCTTGTACAACATCAAGGCACAGGTTGTAAAGTTCTTCTTTGATTTGAATTAATACAATCAGATTCACTTTTCTCAACAAATTGTCTTATGTGGTTTGTTTCATAAATTCCTTGATCATTATGATGGATATGCTTTATGACATTG